>CM070600.1:29587910-29875410 GCA_036346395.1 Hsuehochloa calcarea
TGAGACGCCTCTCTTCATTTCTGCTTAGTTAGCAACTTTAGATCCTTTAATTTCCCCCTCCCTGCTTGCAGGTCAATACTGTTCACCACCATTCATAGCCACTACGATCCCGTCACCTTTGACTCAGTAACGGTGTGCACTGAACAATGATCATGAGACTAGAGCGGTAATATACAAGAGGGTTTGGATCGTGTGATCCCAGGTCTCGGAAGAGTTAGTATAAGATCTATACTGATTGTAGCTTCTACCCTAGTTAATGTGTGTAACCTCCCAATATGAAGCCTTTCAAAATAAAAATAATCATTTGAATTTTATTGAATTAATTAAAGTTTAATTTGAATTTTTGGAAATTAAAACCATTTAATGTGAATAATCTAAACATCAATTAAATTAAAAAATCTATTTATTTGACCTCCTGTTGTTCAGAGTATTTTCTAGAATTTTCTTACCAAAAATCTATTGCTAATCTATTCCACTTTAGTCTCTCGTACCTAATCCCAATTTCCATCTTAAAATAAGAGCATAAGATTTCAAAATAATAAATGCACGTTTCCTTTAGTTTCAAATTTTATTTTAAAAAACAAAAATATTTTTCAATGTATTATCTACACAATTTCATGAAAAGATTATTTTGAAACTTATTTTTGGTAATTAATTTTATAAATATTATTTTAAATTATTGTCAAAATATGTTTTTGAGCCTTGCTTCTGAAACTCGTATTCAAAAATAATTTCCAAAAATCTTATGCTCAACAATTAATTTCTAGGCTTACTTTTTCAGGAAGTTGCTTTCATAAGTTATCTCAAAATTTATTTCTAACGCTTATGCTTTAAAATATATATTTCTAGGCTTGATTTTGTAGTGAGTTTCCCAAAACATAATATCAAATGCTAATTTCGAAGGTCTATTCCTAGCATCTTAATTTTGAAAAAAAACCCTATTCGAGAAACTTTTGTTTTAAAAAATGGTTTCAACAACTCTTAAAAAAAAACTTATTTCTCATACATGACTTCCCTAACTGGCTTTCAAATTTTTACTTGCAAGATGTGCCTTCAAAACTTAGTTTCAAAAACTCATTTTCAAAAGCTTACTTTCCCAAACCTACTCCTAGAATTTAGTTTCCGAAACTTATATTTGCGACCTATTTCTAGCATGTTTTCTTTTTTAAGAGTTTCTAGCATATTTGTCTCTTTCTTAGTAATTGTAACTCACTTATCATTGGCTCTTATTATATAGTAGATGATATATAATGCTGCATAATAAAGCAAGGAAGCATTGTCTTTGGATAGTGATCTGAGCATCTCCTGAGTCGGAGAGATCAATTGATGAACAATGGTTGTCAGACTTAGATTGGTTGTTGTGGTGGCAATCTTATGTGGTATCAGGCAAACACAAAAAAGCAAAACTAAAAAAAGAGCCTCTTGTCGTATCATGTTTCAAAAGTTATTTTCAGTAATTTATTTTAAAATATCATTTTTTACCTATCCTCAAAATATTATTTCGAGCCATGCTTCTGAAACTCATTCAAAAATATTTCCAAAAAGTATATGTTCAAATTTTAATTTTTAGGTTTATTTTCAGAAAGTTACTTTCATAAGTTATCTTGAATTTATTTCTAAGGCTTATGCTTCAAAAAAAATCCAGGCTTAAATTTTTAGTACTTAATTTCCCAAAAGGTTAAATATCAAGTGCTAATTTTGAAGGTCTATTCCCAAAAGCTAAATTTTGAAAAGCCAATTGCAGAAGTTTTCTTTAAAAATGCTTTAAAAAAACTGATTTTCATACATGACTTTACAAATTGGCAAACAAAAAAAAACTATACATTTATAAAAAGAGCCTCTTGTCGTATTAGCTACAGCTCTTCCCTAGTTGGGTTGTTTCCTGGGCCTTGTATTACACTAAACAAACAGGGTCGTAAACAAGAAAGGGCCGGGAAAAAAAGCGATGAGTTGTCACTACTACAAAGAGACTATAGCGACGGCCCATCACGAGCGGTTCCTTTGGAACCGTCGTATTAAATCTATCTGGGTTATCTTTAGCGCGGCGGGCCTATCACAGAGCGGTTACGAAATAGAACCGTGCGTGATGGGCGAATATCATCACGACGGTTCTCAAATAGAACCGTGCAGTGATGTTACATGACGGTTCTATTTGAGAACCGTGCAGCGATATCCTGACGATTACGAAATATAACCGTCATGTAACATCCTGACGGTTATATTTCATAACCGTCAGTGATAATTGCCATCACGACGGTTACAAATAGAACCGTCAGTGATTTCTGTGCTTCATATAAATTGAGCGAGACATCCTCTCTGCGCCTTCAAGGCTGTGTCTACCACTTCCCTTCCCGCCCTAGCTCCTCATGCATTGTGTATACCGCTCCAGCGCCACTTCCTGCCCTAGCTCCTCCAACTGCGCCACTTCCTGCCCTAGCTCCTCACTGCTGTTGTGTCTACCGCTCCAGCGCCACTTCCTGCCTAGCTCCTCCAACTGCGCCACTTCCTGCCCTAGCTCCTCAACTGCTTGTTGTGTCTACCGCTCAGCGCCACTTCCCGCCCCTAGCTCCTCCACCTGCGGCTCCTCCTCTAATCTTGGTATGAGCACATGATCTTGCACCGTCAATGTTGGAATAAATAATATTAGCCACCGCAAATCTTAGTTTTGAAACCTTATAACTAATGAACTAAAATTTGACTTAGGAGTGGTAACTTTATAAAATTGAATTAGGTCTAATAATCACTAAAATTTGAGTTAGGATAATTAATTGGCTTAAAAAATAAAATTTACACACGGTTCACGATGCGGTGGGGTTTGGGTCAAGCAATATTGCATTTACGGTTCCGGTATTTTAGGTTAATAAGTGTTGTATGAGGTGATGCCTATATTTGGGTTGCATGATTGTTCAATTGAGATAGATATCGATGTCGAGAGGTAGGGATCATGGTTGTGGCCGTAGGCATGGCTACGCTATGCCACGCGTGTGGTACATAACTAGTGAAGAGTTTTCTTTCAATAACCTTAGATACAAATGTTGGAGAATGAGTTTATATTGCACATTTTCGTTTGCTATAAATTAATCGCTAATCAATTTGACACTAATTTGTTACATGCGTATTGTAGATGGATCGAATCGGATGTGCGGTGTGAACCGTGTGAGTCAAGATTACATTAATGGCGTGGTTGCTTTTAGAAGAGCCACCGGCGGGATATGTTGAAGAAGGGATAAATTTTATGTCTTGTCAGTGCATTGATTGCGGTAATCGAAGATGTTTAACAACGCGCGCGGATCGAAGCGCACTTGATTCAAAGGGTTTCAAAAAGGGTATACATGTTGGACCGATCACGGTGAAGAGCGATTATACGAAGTTAATAATGGCGACATCGCCGAGGAAGTCAACGATTTGCGGATGTGGTGTGCTTTTGATGAGGATAGGGGCACGATGACAATCTGGATCGGATGCTACGCGATCACGAAGAGAACTACAGGAGAGAGAGTTTTGTAAATTCGAGGGCTTAAGGGAGGACTCGGTGAGACCTTTGTTCCTGGTCGCAAGCCGGAATACACAAGGTTGTCAACCGTGCTGAGCTGCTGAAATTGAAGGCAAGCAATAGTTGGTCAGATAAGAGTTTCACGGCGTTGTTAGGTCTCCTAGCGGACATCCTTCCGGAGAAGCGTGTTGCCCGGCACCACCTATCAAGCAAAGAAGGTTATTTGCCCATTGGGAATGGAAGTAGAAAGAATACATGCATGTCCGAGCGATTGTATCCTCTACAGTAAAGAGTATGCGGACATGCATTATTGTCCGTGTGCAAAGCATCCGATACAAGCGTCAAAATCTTGCTAAGGTGAAGCAAGGACCTCCTGCTAAGATGTTGTGGTATCTACCTATAATCCCACGTTTGAAGCGTTTATTTGCGAACCCAAAGGAGGCAAGATTGCTGCGTTGGCACTCGAGGAGGAGCGTAAGAGAGATGGAAAGCTAAGACACCTGCGATTACGCGGTGGAGAAACTTGATCGGAGCTTGAAGAGTTCGGTCGGAACCGAGGAACATAAGGTTAGGGTTGAGTACGGATGGAATGAATCCTTTCGGTAACATGAGCGTGCCGACATAGCACTGGCCGTGAATCTATGTATGTACAACCTTCCTCCTTGGCTCTGTATGAAGCGGAAGTACATTTTGATGTCACTACTTATCCAAGGGCGAAGCAACACAGGAATGATATTGATGTGTACCTAGCACCATTCTTTGGAAGATCTTGTGACCTTTGTGGAGCGAAGAAGTGCAGGTATGGGATGCGTACAAGCGAGAGAACTTCACTTTACGCGCCATGTTGTTCGCACCATCAATGATTTTCCTGCCCTTGGTAACTTTGGGACTTGATACAAAAGGAGCCAAAGCTGTCGCCTTTGCTTAGATGCTACGGAGAGTGTATGGTGAACAACTCGCAAAGCTGTATATATCGTCACCGTAGGTTCCTTCCGAGGAGTCACCCATACCGCAAGATGAAGAAACAATTCGACGGAAATAAGGAAGGCGGTTCGACTTCAAGGGCTTTTAGTGGGAAAGAGGTCTATGATATGGTTAAGGATATCGATGTTGTGCTTGGGAAGGGCGTAAATTAAGAACCCGTGAGAAGAACATCCGGAAGAAGCGGTCAATTTTTGGGACTTGCCTTATTGGGAGTACTTAGAAGTTCGCCCTTTGCATCGACGTTATGCACGTAGAGAAGAATGTATGTGATAGCTTGATTGGTCTCTTGCTGAACATTAGTGGCAAAACAAAGGATGGTGTTAACGCACGGCGTGACTTGGTCGATATGAACATAAGGACCGAGTTAGCACCGAAAGAGACCGTGGACCTCGAACGTGTCGGATACAAAGACGAACCATTCGTATTGGCTAACCAAGTTGTTCAAGTCTTCTATGTAACCGACCCGGCAAATAAGAAGCGCCACGTAGTTCTTCATGGAAAAAGGAGGATTGTCGGAGTTGAGAATGTAGTGGACGAGGAAGAATACAATCAATTTGACGAGTTGCCACCTTTCGGAGACGGTATCAGGCTCGAGGAAGAACCCAGTGAGGAAGCTAGCTATATGCGCGTCGATCATCATGAAGGGCTGTATTTTAATTAAGAATTTAATTACTCCATTGTAATTTATTTATTTATTCCATTGTCATGTGTTGTGTTATGGACTTGTGATCTTTAATATTGATGTCAATGTGGATATTCATGGTAATGTTGAGTTGAATTAGATATGAACTTTTGAACTCAAACTTGTCATCATACTGCTTATCCAACAGTTCATACATGCCTTGGTTGTCCCTTGCATTGCCTATGTATAATATGCTCACTAAAGCATTAGTGAAGTGCCCAAGGTTTATTCATGTGACCCCTTAACTAAAAATGATGACATATAACTTAGCACTATTTCATTTAAATTAGCTATTGTTTATATGTAAATCTATTTCATCACCTGAAGTGCTCTTTTTGTCTATGTAGTGCGTGAATTAGATGTTTTCAACAGTTGAAATGCCATACGAGTCATATAATGGAACAAATGTCAGATTGAGTTTTCAACAGTTGAAATGCCATACGAGTCATATAATGGAACAAATGCCAGATTGAGGTAAGAACGACATTTTACAATGCTTTGCAGATTCATAACAAGAATAGCTTGCATGATGTGCGGCATCAACAAATAAATTAACACTATCTATGAAGACCAAATGCATACTTATTATGTTTGCGGTACATCACGAAAGTGACGATTGGTAGAAATTATGTTGGCAATATTGTGGAATGTCGGGATTTACGTGTAAGTCTAAACCTTCAGTGATGTTTACGCATCACGAGCGGTTCTAGAGGGCAAATGCGTGATGCGTACATCACAGAGCGGTTTCCCAAGAACCGTCGTGATGCGTACACATCCTGAGCGGTTTCTCAAGAACCGTCAGGATGTTTACGCATCACGAGCGGTTCTTAAACCGTCTGTGATGTGTCGCATCACGAGCAGTTCCCTCTAGAACCGCCTCGTGATGCGTGTTGACTATATAGGTTGAGGCGATAGGGTTTTGATCTAACCTATCGTCTCGATTCTCTCGCCGCCTCCCGACCCGGCGCCCCTCCCCCGACCCGGCCCCCTCCTCCCGACCCCGGCGCCTCCCGAGCCCGGCCGCATCGTCTCGAGCGCCTCCCGACCCGCGCCTCCCGACCCGGCGCCCCTCCTCCCGACCCGCGCCTCCCGAGCCCGGCCACCTCCGCCACCGCCACCGCCGGGTAAGCTCGATTCCACCCTGCTCGGGTAATGTTGAATTGCATTAGAGACTTGTCTGGTGATCCCACGACATTTGGTCCTAGGAAGGTCAGTAGACCTCACTGCATTTTTTGCACTTAAGCTCTTCAATATTATAGAGATATTGACGTAAACACACACACACACTCTCTCTCTACGTATATACACACACACTTGATAGTGTTACTATCCAGCACAGCTGATGAGACAATGATATCACCCCTAGATATCATGGTCTCTATAGTGCAATGAAAGAGGCCGGGGTAAAGTGAATAATGCAAATGGAAGAAAGATTGCTTAGTATATATGTAACACTATACACATGTTGTGAGTTGGCAAATTGTATCGATGTGTCACTAACACATGCATGCGTGTAGGAAGCCTTGTCATCGGTGTGCCACTAGGCATTAATTTCATTTGTCAACAACAATACATCTCTCATGAATAATGATCATGAGTTCCAAATAAGCATGCACATATACATCGATCGACCCACACAAACTAGTGTACATACATATATGTAATCCACGGTACATGAGATTTATTCGACAAACATGTGGCGCATGTATATGAGGAAGCAATTGATCGATCGATCGATCTTGAAGTAGCTCGCAGTGTATTCGTCGATCGTCAAACAATGTTGGATTTATGTTGATATGGACCAACAATGTCTGTGCTGTTCCCATCATATAAATTGTAGTGCTAACCAATGGACATGACATCACAAAGCAACAGTGCTAGGAGTAACTGCTTAGTTACTCCTAATTAATTTGCTTGATTAGGGAAACAATAATGGCCGGGGCAGGAGGATGACATGCTCACCACCACAAGGCACATACACAAATTGCATATTTATTTTCCATACTTATTTCGTGTTATTCAATTATGCAAGTTAATTAGGAGTATGTCATAGTTTGCTAAGAAATTATATGTATTTTGTGTGCAAAACCATCTCGCATTGATTTTTGTGCAATTTCCCATATATTATATACTATGTAATAATTGCGTACGTAACTTATATAGATAGGAAGTAAGCGAGATGGCAGAGGCACCGTCTTCGCCGCCGTCACCGACGCCGGACATGGCGAGAGGCACGTCTTCGCGCCACACCGACGCCAGATACATAAGAGAGATGGTAGAGGAATATCGAAATTGCTGTGGCCGTGACCATCACGGAGTCGGTGGCGTTGGGGTCCCTATGAGTCCCCGGCATCGTGGCGAGATTCCGGACCATCTGCGGGATACTTGCAAGGGAAAAGGTCCTATCACCATACCAAAGTGGAAGTGTCGACAAAAGATCGAGAGGCGTCTTTGTGGGAAGACCTTTCAAGCGAGTTCACTATCGAAAGCAGACATGAAAGCGCGTCGAGCGGCATGCCTTGCTCTCCATGTGTCACGCGTGGAGGACCTTCAAGAGCGTTCTTGTCACGCGATGCGTGAACAAGAGTGAGACACCCTTCACGAAGTTTCCATTCTTGGCGCGGAAACATGGGCGCCTTTGTGGCTATGAAGGCGACGGATGAATTTAAGGAGCAAAGTGCGGCGCACAAAGCAATCGAGCACGAAACACTCACCCCACGGACTCGGCACGGCTGAGTGCGCGCTAAATCCGCGCAATGGGAGGCGGAGGAGGAGAATCTATTTCACGATATCACACACCGCGTTCCGTGCACGGTTAAGCGAGGGCAAAAGTCTCGTCTGATGGCAGCGTCACTTTCCCAAACCCGGCGGACCAGGAAGTGTCCCAACGTGTGGTAAATATGTCGAACTACCTACTTGTTTATAAGTCCATAACTTCATAGTGACTATAATAACATGATGACCTCTTGCAGCGTGAATTGATTGCCCAAACTTCCGAAGGCTCCTTCCAAGAACACAGGGAGAAGGATATACTATCTACGGCCCTAGGAAACAAGGAGCACCCGGGTCGCACGCGAGCAAGGGGTTAACGTACCTTGGGTACATGGATTATGACGACTACTTCATGTATAGAAGTAGGAAGAGATCCAAGGCGAGTCGACAATCGGTTGGAGCTTAAGCGAATTTCAGGACGGATAGCAAGTTTGCGGGATCAATTGAATCAAGTACTCGCAACGATGCAAAGCGCCTGTTATTGCGGGAACAAGTCCTCGACATCGGAGTAGTGTCGGCGTCCACGCATAATTTTGAACATGGCGACGACCAATTACCGATAGACCGCATCAAGGTAATGTACATCTATGGAATGCACCAAAGATAGACCTATAGGACGCCTTAGCTAATTGCGTATCGTTTTGTAGGAGCCGACGGCTGCAAGCTCAAGCGAGGTTAGTTGGGTCCATTCCTATTGAGGTCGCGGGATGGTGCATCCATACCGGGAAGGAAGCGATGCGAAGACGGTGTCGGGTGGCGCATGGTTACGCAAGGGTGGAGGTGGACATGGTACATCAACATTTCATGGCCGTCCGCTGGACATTCGCCCGAACGAAGAGATCACAACACTAGGGGATGCCGTACGGTTTTATCCGATGGCCCAAGACGGACATCGTCCCGGACCCAGCGATGCCGCAATCTCGGCAGGACCATTCCTCTCCAACGGAACCCTCCATGACTCCACCTCATATTTCGCCTCGAGAAGGCCACCTCGCCGGTTCCGTGGAGAAGGCGCAGAAGGAACAACAAAAGCGTTCTACCGTATCGGTTCCCGAGTCGTCTCGCGAGAAAGACGCCGCCAATCGTTAAGGCCAAATCGAAATCGGCGAACATTAAGCCGCCTCCCAAGTCCCGAAGCACGGAAGTACTCCATCGGAAAACCGTTGTGCTCTAACGCACAATTAGCCCACTGGATTTGCTTGTCGGGCTTTGCATGCAGTACTTGCGAATACCGCAAAGAAGGTGCGATCTTTGGAATCACCGTCGCATACAAGGATGAGCATTTCTTCAACGGGCCGGCAACCGTGGTGGGGTTCAACGACTTATTCAACCTATTCAATCTCGAAGCCCTCGGCGCCTCGCTTCTACGATGTTGGACATTTGTAAGTGTGTACAATCAAGTTCTACATTCATGTAATACCGATAAATATCGCAACTCATTGCTTATGTATAGATACATGATGAAAAATGCCCGAAGGCGAGAACAGTGGGTTTCCTCGACCCACACGTGGTATCTATGCAAACCATCCAAGCGAATAGCGACCTTCGTCGAGAACTATATAACGACGTCATTGCTTCTTGAATCGCAAGGACTACATCGATGCCCTACAACTAGGGGTAAGTGCTTCACTATTTGCTATTCAAATTTCATTTGTACTTAGGTTTAATAGTTATAGCGACATACATGAGTAGGTACCATCGGATCCTTTTAGTCATTATACCCAAGAGGAACAACGTGATATATCTTGATTCCCTAGTCGAAAGCGATCACGACTTGACGTTACGCAGGAATACTCGACAAGTATGATCATTTCCTCCATACATAACTCTATTGTAGTCTTCCTTCGTTTGAAATGCCCGAGGATAACTTTTTCTATGTAGTTCGTTCATCTCCTATGTTAGCCAACAAGGAAGATCTGATGGATCCAGCCCAACTAACACACGGACGAAATTTCGATGCGCTACAACACAATAATCCTATATATATCATACTTCATAAAAATTTGTCTTCAATGACTATACGTACATATGTAATTCTATTTTTGCGGTCACCAAAGACAAAAAATGATGAGCTATGTGCATTCTCGTTGCCATCATATCGACAAATCATTAGTGCTAAGATGAAGAATCCGGAGGTTTGTCAATCTCGAAATAATTTTTTTGTAATTGTAAATTCAAATATATATCCTTACCATTTTTTCTTGACCTAGCGGCAGGGTTTGATAATAGATTTATATGGACTCGTTGCGCAAGAGCTCGTGGAAGTTCGAGGGCAGCTATGCACCTTTATCATGACAGAAATAGTTAACAAAGGAGAGTTTCACTCCATCGCCGACCCAGAGATTCACGCAAACAATTGATTTAATTGTAATCCAATTGTACAACTATAGCAAAAATACTTCAACAAATTCGATCTTTATTAATTTATTTTGAGTAATGGTAAATTTGAGTTGTCAACAATTGATTCTCTGCGATGTATCTGTTTTTTGTACATGCTTGTTTTCAGAGGGCATGGCTAGCAATTCCTGAGGCTGGCCAAAAAACAGCAAACAATGTAGCTAGGGTCGCTCAGTACCACAGACGGTTTTCTTTAAAAACGTGCGTGAAAATATTACCACGAGCGGTTTCAACATAAAAGCGTGCGTGGTAATAGCCTCCTGACGATTTTAAAAGAAAACCGTCTGTGATACTAGACATATCACGAGACGGTTTTCTTTAAAACCGTGCGTGATAACCACTTATCACGAGCGGTTTTTAAAGTAAACCGTGCGCGATAAGTGATTATCACTGACGGTTTTTAACGTAAACCGTCCGTGATAAGTGGTTATCACGAGCGGTTTACGTTAAAAACCGTGCAGTGATAAGTGTTATCACAGACGGTTTTGAACCGTCTGTGGTAACTGCTTGTTATCACAGACGTATAAATATAGACGGTTCGGAAACCGTCTGTGATGACGGTTTCGAACCGTCTGTGATGACGTGTTCTGTAGTAGTGTGTTCAGACTTCAGACTTGTGCTGACAGGGTAGCCAATTTTCTAACTACATGCACTGCGAGTAGAGTGTATGCATGCTACACCGACCTGTGTCTTCGATTACTTCATGCATTTATTTAAGAAACTTAATTGCACACTAATTCTGCTAGTAGCTAGTCATATGATATACTCACAGATAGATCTAAGAAAAGAGATGGATACTCCTAGATTGAAACTTGATTCCATTAATCCTTCAGAGTTTACAAGTAGATATGGTCCTTTGCTAAAACCATTACATATCGATTTGCTAAAACCATTACTTCAGAGTAGAGTGACATACAATAACGATTAATGGCATAAACTAAACATGGTGACAGTGAGCTGCTAGCAGGGAAATCAAATTTGTCGAAATTTCACCAAAATTTCGCCCCCTTCGAAATTTTTACAATTCGTTCAAAAAAAATTCGGAAATATTTGAATTTGGACAAATTACATGCTAAATACGATTTTTGACAAAATTCGATCAAATTTTGTCTAAATTTCAAGTCCAAATTTCGTCCTGTTAATTTGAAAACCCACCGAAATTCGGAAATTTCGGAAATTTCATTCGTTTTGTCTCTGATATTTCTTTCAAAACGAAATTGTTTTCCTGGCTGTTAGCACGCCGGCCGCGGCCGGTCGATGTAGCTAGGCGATGGACGGCTCACATTCGATCAGATGTTTGCCGGCCTCGGGACGTACTTGCGGAGCCAGATCCGGCGGTGTCCAATGGTGATCTTGACGAGGCGCTCGCCGTTGAGCACGAGGCTCACGAACGCCTCGCTCCTGAAGATGATCCGCCCGTACATCGGCGTCGTGCCCCCCGCCGTCTTCTCCATCAGCACGCGCACAACGCAGTCGCCCCACTTCCTGCAGCAGACGTTGCAAATCATCGTATGCATACACTCGTGCGTACGCAGCTAAGGTTTAATTTGTTGGATATCCATGCGATGCAATGTGATGCGATGCAGGATACATATAGATGATGCATATACTCACTGCCTGAAGTAGTCGAATATCTCCTCTCTGTCGACGGGCATCCCCTTGGAGAAGGTGATGAACATGGAGCGGCAGTCCTCCGACACGGTGACGGGGCGGCAGTTGTATGGCGCCGCCAGCTCTGGCGGGTTGCCGACGAGGCCCGTCTGGTAGCGGCGCAGCAGCACGTGCAGGCGGTCGTCGAAGATGAGGGCGCCGACGCCGTCAAGGATGTCGGCGACCCCGCGCACGACAAGGTCCTGGTGGAAGGCGAAGAAGCGGGGGTCTACGTCGCCGTCCTGGCAGAGCGCGGAGATGAGCGGGATGGCGGGCAGCACGGAGTCCTGCTCGCGCAGGCACTCGAGGATGGAGTTGGCCTCCTCCGCGACGCGGTTGACGGCGGTGGGGCTGAGGTCTGGGACGTGGCGGATGGCCGGCACGTTCCCCTGGTCGAGCCAGGCCAGCAGCGCCACCGCGTTCCGCGCCTGCTCGTGGTTGCCGCCGATGCCGATGAAGCGCTCGTAGGCGGCGCGGGCGTTGCTGTAAAGGTACAGGACGTCGCGGACGGTGAGGGCCATGGGAATGGGAGCGCGCGCCGTTGGTGTGTGTCGTACTGTTGTGTTGCGTGCTGTGCTGTGCTGTGCCAGGAGGGAGGTATTTGTAGGGCGCCGAGCGAGACCGGCCTGACGCGTCGCGGCCAGCCGCCTGCGGTTACTTGTGTTGTGCAGCCGCGCCCGGGCTCGACAAAACAAGGAAAGTTGCGCGGGAAACAGGTGGCATTCGTTTCGAACGTTTGAAACCCTCTGCTTTAGGGGTCCAATCCTCGTTTCTTTCCTCTTTCTTACATGGTTCCGTTCATATATATGATACACATGTACACTTGGTGTCGATCGAAACTTAAAACTCCGTCTTCAGCTAGATGCATGTGTAATACCTGCTCTATTCGTAGTGGAGTTTTTTTTTTTAAAAAAAAATCTTTTTAAATTAATTATAAATTAGTTTCTTCTTAATTTTATTTTCAATTCTAACCTCTTTAGTCACGCCATGGTCCACGGCGTGATCAAATTGTACTGTCACGCCACCGACCCTTTTGGACGTGTCCGTTTTTAGACTAAGTCCTATTACACCAAAAAGAGTAGCGTGACAGCACAGTTTGACCACGTCGGGGTCGGTGGCGTGGCAGCACAGTTTGATCACGCCACGGGTTATGACGTGACCAAAGGGGTTAGAATTAGAAATAAAGTTAGAAAAAAACTATCTTTAAAAAAACTTTTTAAAAAAGAATTAAATAATAAAAAGAATTCTTCGCAGTGTGGCCTATGTGGCCCATGTGGAGTTGTTCGCTAGGATTAGTATTACATTACTTATCTAAAGTGAGTTATAATAGTGTATAATGTCTGTTGGGTCCAAATGTAGAACTCTTTTATATGAAGCGGGGACGAAAGTGTAAGCGAGGTGCTATACTGTTGGGTCCAAACGTAGCATCTCGAGAGTGCTATGCATACGTGGGTCTGCCCTATATGGTTGGTTATCTTTTCATGGCAATAATTAATACTAGCTAAATATTGTGCTCCATGCTTAGTACCATGTGAATCTCCAGAGTAATCTTTTCTTGGTTATTATAATTAATTCATACTTAAATTGGCTTTACAAAATAACGTTCTAGAGTAATCCAAGTCCATTATTACCTGGACAAGCTAGTGTTCACATGGAGCATGCAAACACCGTAGTTCCATATACATAGAGCACCGTGTTCAAATTCGATATATATACAATTGTGCAAACAAAAATAAAACCAATTCAAACTTGTTAAATGCTAGCTAGCTTGTGCAAGATCATACACTGCCAAATTGCACAAGATATCTTAATTGGCTACATACACCACTCAAATATACAGTCACCAATAATTGTGATCGAGTTACGCTAAAAAAATAATTGTGATAAGAGCCCGAGTACGTGCTCAATACAGACGTACGGCTTAGGCCGGGTAATTGTTCTGATTCAAACGAGTTGAATGGGTTGGATTGAAATAGACATAACTGGATGGATTCAAATGAGTTGAAGAGCAAAACGGTATGGCAAGAGTACATATCCTTCATTAATTTGCATCCTTACTGTCACGGGCCGTATATACCAAGCAGTGGCGGACCAGCAATAAAATTTAGGTCTGTCGACACGTACTAATAGAATTATCCGATAGCAAAGCTAGCGAGGCTTTGAATACCCAAAATGTTTGTATATGTACTATATTAGTTCCATAATTAGTAGCTAGTACATACATCTACAACATTAGCATACACATCTATACATAATTACATAAAACATGAAACAAATATGGTACGTAAACTTAGACGAGTACATAATTTACATTACAAAGGCCGACCGGCCAAATAAAAGATCAAGTATCAGAAGTAGCAGTGGAAACTTATTGATTTAAATGCAAAAATCCAGCAATATGCTCTATCCAAACCCTCAGGCAACCGACAATGAAAAAACCCTAGAAAGACCGTCCATGTACCCCTGGTACCGGGAGCGAAGAAGGTGTCGTCTGGAATATGCTCATCCCCATCATTTGACAGATAATTTAAGTAAGATTGAGTACATTACGTACTCAACAATACTTGTAGTGTATCGCAAAAATAATATAAATGCATGGATAACCAGAGATGAGGTTCTATGCTACAAATTATTTTCAACGTTAAATAAATTTTATTTACAATATCAATATGTAGTATTTTGCAACGGAAGTTTAAAAAGCAGTTAACTGATAAAAGAACAATAAGTATGTAACTTAATAAATAATATATCACAGCCCTCCACGGCTGTGACAAACATACATGGCACTCAAGATAAACAACATCAAAAATTCATCTCAACATCTCCCGATAAGACTGTTTTTGTAAAAGTAAAGACTATACCCGATGTGGTTGCACCAAGCATGCTCATGACCGCGAGCACGGCTATTTAAATAGAATTACACTCTACATATGTGTACAACTTTACCCATAATATATGAGTTCTCTAGTTTGTTCGTCATCCGTCGATACTACCACACACAACACTATAGTATGTAGCCTAAAGTCCATAATGAAGCCTTTGTATCACCTAGTCCTAAACTTGCACTAGCCCGACGAATGACAACCCACTACTACAGAACACGTCATCACAGACGGTTCGGAACCGTCATCACGCAGGCGGTTTCGAACCGTCTATATTTATTCGTGCAGTGATAACAGCGGTTATCACGAGCGGTTCAAAACCGTCTGTGATAACCACTTATCACGAGCGGTTTTTAAATAAAACCGTCTCGTGATAACCACTTATCACGAGCGGTTTGTAAATAAAACCGTGCAGTGATAAGTGGTTATCACGCACGGTTTTATTTAAAACCGTCTGTGATAACCACTTATCACGAGCGGTTTCTAAAGTAAACCGTCTGTGATAAGTGGTTATCACGAGCGGTTTTATGTTGAAACCGTCGTGGTAATAGCCTTCATGACGGTTTCAACATAAAACCGTCTGTGATAATCGAAAGACCCTAGCTACATTGTTTCCTCTTTTTGCGACCTCGGGAATTGCTAGCCATGCCCTCTCGAAAACAAGCATGTACAAAAAGCAGATACATCGCAGATAATCAATTGTTGACAACTCAAATTTACCATTACTCAAAATAAATTAATAAATAAATTAATAAAGATCGAATTTGTTGAAGTATTTTTGCTATAGTTGTACAATTGGATTACAATTAAGTCAATTGTTTGCGTGACTCTCGGATCGGCGATGGAGTGAAACTCTCCTTTGTTAACTATTTACGTCATGATAAAATTGCATAGTGCCTCGAACTTCCATGAGCTCTTGCAACGAGTCCATGTAAATCTATTATCAAACCACGCCGCTAGGTCAAGAAAAAATGGTAAGGATATATATTTGAATTTACAATTACAAAAAATTATTTGAGATTGACAAACCTCCTGATTCTTCATCTTAGCACTAATGATTTCTTTGCATATGATGGCAAGCGTAGAATGCACATAGCTCATCATTTTTTTGTTGTGACCTTTGCAAAAATAGAATTACATATGTACGTATAGTCGATTGAAGACACATTTTTATGAAGTATGATATATATAGGATTATTGTGTTGTAGCGCGTCACGGAAATTTAGTCCCGTGTGTTAGTTGGTATTGGATCCATTGTATCTTCCTTGTTGGCTAACATAGGAGATGAGCGAACTACATAATTGAAAAAGTTATCCTCGGGCATTTCAAGCGAAGGAAGACTACAATAGAGTTATGTATGAAGGAAATGATCATACTTGTCGAGTATTGCTTGCGAGAATCTCAAGTCGTGATCGTTTCTGACTAGGGAATCAAGATATATCACAGTGTTCCTCTTGGGTATAATGACTAAAAGGATCCAGTGGTACCTACTCATGTATGTCGCTATAACTATTAAACCTAAGTACAAATGAAATTTGAATAGCAAATAGTGAAGCACTTACCCCTGGTTGTAGGGCACCAGTATGTAGTCCTTGCGATTCTGAAGAAGCAATGCCGTCGTTATATAGTTCTCGGCGAAGGTCGCGTGCTGCTTGGATGGTTTGCATAGATACCACGTGTGGGTCGAGGAAACCCACCGGTTCTCGCCCTTCCCGGGCATTTTTCATCATGTATCTATACATAAGCAATGAGTTGCGATATTTATCGGTATTACATGAATGTGGAACTTGATTGTACACACTTACAGTGTCCAACATCGTAGAAGCGAGCGTCGAGGGCTTCGAAATTGAATAGGTTGAATAAGTCGTTGAAGCCCACCACGAAGTTGCCCGGCCCGTTGAAGAAATGCTCATCCTTGTATGCGACGGTGATTCCAGTATCGCACCCCTTCTTTGCGGTATTCCGCAAGTACCAGGCATGCATAGCCTGACAAGCAAATCAACGTGGGCTAATTGTGCGTTAGGGCTGCGGTTTCCGATGGAGTACTTCCGTGCTTCGGGACTTGGGAGGCGGCTTAATGTTCGTCGATGTCGATTTGGCCTTCACGATTGGCGGCGTCTTCTGCGAGACGACTCGGGAACCGTCTGAGCACGCTTTTGTTGTTCCTTGGCGTCTTCTCCACGGGAAACGATGAGGTGGACTTCGAGGAGAAATATGAGGTGGAGTCATGGAGGTTCCGTTGGAGAGGAATGGTCTGTCGAGATTGCGGCCTTCTTTGGGTCGGGGCGATGTCCTTCTTGGGCCATTGGATAAAACGTACGGCATCCCCTAGTGTTGTGATCTCTTCGTTGGGGCGAATGTCCAGCGGGGCGGCCATGAAATGTTGATGTACCATGTCCACCTCCACCCTTGCGTAACCATCGCCACCGGACACCGTCTTTGCTTTGCTCCTTCTGGTATGGATGCACCATCCCCCCAAACCTCAATAGGAATGGACCCAACTAACCTCGGTTGGAGCTTGCGGCCGTCGGCTCCTACAAAGCGATACGCAATTAGCTAAGGCGTCCTATAGGTCTATCTTTGGTGCATTCCATAGATGTACATTACCTTGATGCGGTCTATCGGTAATTGGTCGTCGTCACGTTCAAAATTATGCGTGGGCGCCGACACTACTCCGATGTCGAGGAGGACCGGTTCCCGCAATAACGGGCGACTTGCGGCGGTTGCGGAGTACTTGATTCGATTGATCCTGCAAACTTGCTATCGTCGCCCTGAAATTACGCCTTAAGCGGTTCCAAGCGATTGTCGTACTCGGCCTTGGATCTCTTCCTACTTCTATACATGAAGTAGTCGTCATAATCCATGTACCCAAGGTACGTTAACCCCTTGCCTCGCGTGCGACCCGGTGCTCCTTGTTTCCTAGGGCCGTAGATAGTATATCCTTCTCCTGTGTTCTTGGAAGGAGCCTTGGAAGTTTGGGCAATCAATTCACGCCGCAAGAGGTCATCATGTTATTATAGTCACTATTAAGTTATGGACTTGTAAACAAGTAGGTAGTTCGACATATTTACCACACGTTGGGACACTTCCTGGTCCGCCGGGTTTGGGAAAGTGACGCTGCCATCAGACGAGACTTTTGCCCTCGCTTTTAACCGTGCACGGAACGCGGTGTGTGATATCGAAATAGATTCTCCTCCTCCGCCTCCCATTGCGCGGATTTAGCCGCGTACCCAGCGGTGCCGAGTCTGTGGGGGTGAGTGTTTCGTGCCTGGATTGCTTTGTGCGCCGCACTTTGCTCCTTAAATTCATCCGTCGTCTTCATAGCCACAAAGGCGTTCCATGTTTCCCGCGTCAAGAATGGAAACTTCGTGAAGGCGTCTCACTCTTGTTCACGTACTGCGTGACAAGAACGCTCTTGAAGGTCCTCCACGCGTGACACATGGAGAGCAAGGCATGCCGCTCGACGCGATTCATGTGTGTTTCGGGATAGTGAACACTTGAAAGGTCTTCCCACAAAGACGCGTCTCGATCTTTTGTCGAGACTTCCACTTTGGTATGGTGATAGGGACCTTTTCCTTGCAAGTATCCCGCAGATGGTCCGGAATCTCGCCACGATGCCGGGGACTCATAGGGACCTAACGCCACCGACCTCCGTGATGGTCGATCGGCGGTGAGCAATTTCGATATTCCTCTACCATCTCGCTTACGTATCTGCGACGTCGGTGACGGCGGCGAAGACGGCGCCTCTGCCATGTCCGGCGTCGGTGACGGCGGCGAAGACGGTGCCTCTGCCATCTCGCTTACTTGCTATCTATATAAGTTACGTACGCAATTATTACATAGTATATAATATATGGGAAATTGCACAAAAACACAAACACAAACACTGGAAAAAAAACTGTGATTAGCCAAGTTACGTACCAATTTTGTCATTTTCATGGCAGACATTTAACAATAATACGACATAAATGCTATTAAATTTCAAGCTGGACTATGGCAGGTAAATCATAAATGCCTATATTATATTTAATATATGGGATTGTACACGTTAGTATCTTAGATGTTGCTAATTAGAAAGTTTCAAATAAAGTGTGCTCACTCATGTCATGGCTCTAAAAAACTGGTTACTAGAGTTATTATATTCAAATAGTAAAACTGCATATTAAACTCCACCGTACTGCCAAATTAAGCCTAACACTAATTTTTTGTATTACTACTCTCTTTTAAGTCATCATCTTTTTTTTGCTAAAGCTACCAGAAATGGTGATGGTATATGTTCCTCGCGACCTATATTGATGTTTGTTACTCCATAAGTCATCATCTTTTAAGTCATATCCAACTACCATCTATACAATTGCCAGATCACTAACAGGGCATTATTAGCAATATCCAAACAATACAAATTGATGATTCTACGACACAACAACTCGATTGATGGATCACTAACGTGGCATTATTAGCAATATCAACACAGAAGCTCTTCATTGCGAGATGCACAAATCTCAATTTTGAGTTTACCAAAAGTGATACTGATGAACAATAATTATCAACAACACTCAATATTGGGGAGCAAAGCACGACTATCACCAATCAAGCTACCCACTAAACTGGAGAGCACAAATTCGTCACAAATCCCTACTACTGTCATCAACAAGTATACTTATGGTCCTTTAACAAAATATCAACCATCAAAAACAATCACAGGTAATAATTCAATCCACTGCGCAAACCAAAGATTAGTCATTACATACAACAACCATTGTTCAATAATCAACAATCGAAGACAACACAGGTGATTCAATATATACATGATCTTCTACAAATGATAGATTATACTAATCACTACTAATCAAAATCTTTGAATTTGGAAGAGCTATAATCGACACAAGCAACCGCTCGAAGAAACGAGTTTGGCACACACTAATACCAATGACAACATACAAAAATAACCATCTAATACCACAATCAACAATTGAATTCAAGCTCAAGAAAGATAGGAAGACTAGCGACCAACATTCTGACATCATTGTTGCCGCATTTTGGATAATCGGAGGAGCAGCCGGCCGAGGGCAAGGGAGGGAGGCTCGCCAAGGCGAGAGCGACCGAGGAGAAGCACAGAGAACCGAGGAGAAGGGGGTGTGGGGCCGGTCCAACCGGGGTGGCACCGGTCCAGTCAGGCGATGGGGGCTCGGGCGGTGGGCGGCGGCCGAGGGTGGTCGGCCGCTGGGCACGGTGGCGGCACTGGCCGGAGTGAGGGGGTGGTGCGGCGGGGCGACCGAGCGGGAGTTGGCGGGTGCGATGGCCATCCAAGGGCAATGGAGACCGGAGAGCACTGGTGGGCGGTGGAGCACCGTGCACGCCATACGCCATACTACAAAGAGAAGCGAATACTGGATCTGGAGGGTGGAAGCGCAATGGGAGAGGGCGACGCTGCGGCAGGTGGGGAGGAGGGGCGCCGGTCGGGGAGGAGGGCGCCGGGTCGGGAGGCGGCGCGAGAGGGCGTTCGAGAGCGATAGGGTTAGATCAAAACCCTATCGTCTCTGGCTTATATATAGTCAACACACATCACAGGCGGTTCTAGAGGGAACTGCGGATCTTGACACATCACGAGCGGTTCCCTCTAGAACGTGCGTCATGATGCGTAAACATCCTGAGCAGTTGCTCGGGAAACCGTGCGGATGTTACGCATCACGACGTTTCCTCTAGAACCGCTCAGTGATGTTTAACATCAGCAGTTGCGGGAAACCGTCAGTGATATTCACGCATCACGCACGGTTCTGGCGCGGAACTGCTCGTGATGCTTAAACATCACAGACGGTTTCCCACGAACCGTCTGTGATGTTTACGCATCACAGACGGTTCTAGAGGGAACCGTCTGTGATTTCGCCAGGAACATCTAATTCACGCACTACACTAATGCTAAAACCTTGGGCACATGAATAAACCTTGGGCACATGATTTCGCCAGAAATAGTGCTAAGTTATATGTCATCATTTTTAGTTAAGGGGTCACATGAATAAACCTTGGGCACTTCACTAATGCTTTAGTGAGCATATTATACATAAAACAGCGCAATATTTCAGAAGGCGCAGTTTTTGGATGAACTTCCAAGATGGTGTTTTTAGCATTAGTTAATTATAATGTAAAGCCCAAAAGTTTAGCAAGATTTAAAGCATGCTAGGCAAAAAAAAAGGAAAAAGGAACAGACAACAAGAATTCCAAAAAGCTACACGAATATCTCAACGGAAAAGTTATTGGCATATCGTGCAATAGTCAACAAGAATTCCTCCTAAAATAGACTCCCTTACCAATCTAGAATATTTGGACCTTGCCAGTAATAATCTCACTGGCACCATGAATATCCACATTGACATCAATATTAAAGATCACAAGTCCATAACACATTAACACATGACAATGGAATAAATAAATTAATTACAATGGAGTAATTAAATTCTTAATTAAAATACTGCCCTTCATGATGATCGACGCATATAGCTAGCTTCCTCACTGGGTTCTTCCTCGAGCCTGATGCCGTCTCCGAAAGGTGGCAACTCGTCAAATTGATTGTATTCTTCCTCGTCCACTACATTCTCAACTCCGACAATCCTCCTTTTTCCATGAAGAACTACGTGGCGCTTCTTATTTGCCGGGTCGGTTACATAGAAGACTTGAACAACTTGGTTGCTTGATCGAATGGTTCGTCTTTGTATCCGACACGCTCGAGGTCCACGGTAGTGACGCCTGTGCTTGTCGACCTTCACCGTGGGAGATGGACCCAACGGCACCGAAATAGGGGATCTTGAAAAGCACGTAGTCGATCTCCCATATCTCCTCTATTTGCCCATAGTACGAGCTCCTCAAATTTATCCAGATCGAATGCATCTATGCGACACCACTGCTCGCACCGTGCTCTTCCTATCCCGAGTGCCGTATAAAATGTGTACCCATTTATGTCGATCCTTGCCATGTGACAATTGTAAAATGTGGCCCTCTTGCCAACCATAGCGTATCATCACTTGATGACCTCCGAGTGATTCGCACCTTTAACCATTCGTTGAACCGACGGTTGTGCTCTCGTGATCCAAACCTCCGACCGTCGGATTACATTGGCGTACCATGTCTTTGTGCTCGTCGATGTACGGGGACACTTGGGTCATGTGTTGCAAGACCGTGAAATGGGCTTGAGCGTGCGTATCCAGATCGGAGTGATTGATTTCCTTCCGATGGTCCCGATACCATCCGGTCTCCCCTCATGACGAGATAGAGGCACACCAATCGGATCCACTCGAGCCATGTAGTCGACGCAGAACTCAATGACCTCTTCCGCTGCATAACCTTCGATGATGCCGCCCTCCGGTCGAGATCGATTCCGTCGTAGGACTTGAGAATTCCCATGTACCTCTCGAGCGGGTACATATGGCGAGAAACACAGGGCGCATATCTTTATCTCTTTCACAAGGTGAACAATGAGATGGACCATGATATCGAAAAATGACGGAGGGAAATACATCTCAAGATGACACAGAGTCGTCACTACCTCGGCCTGCAGAGCATCTAGTCCTTGGGGATCGATGACCTTCTGAGCAATTGAGTTGAAGAAATAACACAGCCTCAAGATTGCCACTCGGACCTTGTTCGCAAGATACTCCTAATTGCAACAGAAGCATTTGTGTCATCAAGACACGACAATCATGCGACTTCATACCAATTAATTTCAAATCTTGCATAGAAACAAGTTTCTTAATGTTAGCGGAGTAACCAGACGGACTTTCACACCGTGCAAGCTCTGGCACAGTTCATTTCTCTCGGCCTTGGACAGAGTGTAGCAAGCTGGGGGAAGGTACGTTCGTCCTGTATCGGTCTCTTTCGGTGCTAACTCGGTCCTTATGTTCATATCGACCAAGTCACGCCGCATGCGTTAACACCATCCTTTGTTTTGCCACTAATGTTCAAAGAAGAGACCAATCAAGCTATCACATACATTCTTCTCTACGTGCATAACGTCGATGCAGTGGCGAACTTCTAAGTACTCCCAATAAGGCAAGTCCCAAAAAATTGACCGCTTCTTCCAGATGTTCTTCTCACGGGTTCTTAATTTACGTCCCTTCCCAAGCACAACATCGATATCCTTAACCATATCATAGACCTCTTTCCCACTAAAAGCCCTTGAAGCTGAACCGTCTTCCTTATTTCCGTCGAATTGTTTCTTCATCTTGCGGTATGGGTGACTCCTCGGAAGGAACCTACGGTGCCGCATATACACAGGTTTGCGCGAGTTGTTCAGCCATACACTCTCCGTAGCATCTAAGCGGTCGCATGATGTGCTTTGGCTCCTTTTGTCTTTGGCTTGAAGACAGTTACCAAGGGCGGGAAAATCATTGATGGTGCGAGAACAACATGGCGCGTAAAGTGAAGTTCTCTCGTTTATCGCATCCCATACACTGCCCCTTCGCTCCACAAAGTGTCACAAGATCTTCCAAAGAATGGTGCTAGGTACACATCAATATCATTCCTGTGTTGCTTGGCCCTTGGATAAGTAGTGACATCAAAATGTACTTCCGCTTCATACAGAGCCAAGGAGGAAGGTTGTACATACATAGATTCACGGGCCAGGTGCTATGTCGGCTGCTCATGTTACCGAAAGGATTCATTCCATCCGTACTCAACCCTAACCTTATGTTCCTCGGTTCCGCACCGAACTCTTCGAAGCTCCGATCGAAGTTTCTCCACTGAGCAAGAATCGCCAGGTGTCTTAGCTTTCCATCTCTCTTACGCTCCTCTGAGTGCCAACGCAGCAATCTTGCCTCCTTTGGGTTCGCAAATAAACGCTTCAAACGTGGGATTACAGGCAGATACCACAACATCTTAGCAGGAGGTCCTTGCTTCACCTTAGCAGTATTTTGACGCTTGTATCGGGATGCTTTGCACACGGGACAATAATGCATGTCCGCATACTCTTACGGTAGAGGATACAATCGTTCGGACATGCATGTATTCTTTCTACTTCCATTCCCAATGGGCAAATAACCTTCTTTGCTTGATAGGTGGTCTTTGGGCAACACGTTTCCCTCTAAGGATGTCCGCTAGGAGACCTAACAACGCCGTGAAACTCTTATCGGACCAACTATTGCTTGCCTTCAATTTCAGCGGCTCAAGCACGGTTGACAACCTTGTGTATTCCGGCTTGCGGCCGAGGAACAAAGGTCTCACCGAGTCCTCCCTTAAGCCCTCGAATTTACAAAACACTCTCTCACTGTAGTTCTCTTACGCATCGCGTAGCATCCGATCCAGATTGTCATCGTGCCCCTATCCTCATCAAAAGCACACCACATCCGCAAATCGTTGACTTCCTCGGCGATGTCGTCATTATTAACTTCGGTATAATCTGCTCTTCACCGTGGTCGTCCAACATGTATACCCTTTTTGAAACCCCTTGAATCAAGTGCGCTCGATCTGCGCGCGTTGTTAAACATCTTGATTACGCAATCAATGCACTGACGAGACATAAAATTTATCCCTTCTTCAACATATCACCGCTCAATGGCTCTTCTAAAAGCAACCACGCCATTAATGTAATCTTGACTCACACGGTTCACCGCACATCGATTCGATCCATCTACAATACGCATGTAACAAATTAGTGTCAAATTGATTAGCGATTAATTTATAGCAAACGAAAATGTGCAATATAAACTCATTCTCCAACATTTGTATCTAAGGTTATTGAAAGAAAACTCTTCACTAGTTATGTACCACACGGTGGCATAGCGTAGCCATGCCTACGGCCACAACCATGATCCCTACCTCTCGACACCGATATCTATCTCAATTGAACAATCATGCAACCCAAATATAGGCATCACCTCATACAACACTTATTAACCTAAAATACCGGACCGTAAATGCAATATTGCTTGACCCAAATCCCACCGTCTTGTGAAGTACGGTGTGTAAATTTTATTTTTAAGCCAATTAATTATCCTAACTCAAATTTTAGTGATTATTAGACCTAATTCAATTTTATAAAGTTACCACTCCTAAGTCAAATTTTAGTTCATTAGTTATAAGGTTTCAAAACTAAGATTTGCAGGCTAATATTATTTATTCCAACATTGACGGTGCAAGATCATGTGCTCATACCAAGATAGAGGAGGAGCCGCAGGTGGAGGAGCTAGGGCGGGGAAGTGGCGCTGGAGCGTGAGACACAACAAGCAGTGAGGAGCTAGGGCGTGAAGTGGCGCAGTTGGAGGAGCTAGGGCAGGAAGTGGCGCTGGAGCGGTAGACACAGCAGCAGATGAGGAGCTAGGGCGGAAGTGGCGCAGTTGGAGGAGCTAGGCGCGGAAGTGGCGCTGGAGCGGTATACACAGCCGCATGAGGAGCTAGGGCGAGGAAGGACTACACACAGCGCGGCGCGTGTGAGGGATGTCTCGGCTCAATTTATATGAAGCAGAAAAATCACTGACGGTTCTATTTGAACCGTCGTGATGAAACAATATCACGACGGTTCTTCAAATAGAACCGTCAGGATAGCCATGCACTGACGGTTCTATTTGAGAACCGTCGTGGTATCGCTGCACGGTTCGAAAATAGAACGATCGTAACATCCTGACGGTTCTATTTCGAAGCAACTGTCAGGATATCGCTGACGGTTCTCAAATAGAACCGTCATGTAACATCCTGACGGTTCTATTTGAGAACCGCTCAGCGTGATATTGCCCATCACGCACGGTTCTATTTCGAGCACCGCTCGTGATGGGCCCGCTGCGGCAAAAGATAGCCCAGACAGACCCAACACAGACGGTTCCAAAGGAACCGTCTGTGATGGGCCGTCTGCTATAGCCTCTTTTGTAGTAGTGACCCTCACTTCGATCCCAGATACCTCCTGTCGAAGTGAAGCATTCACCATTGTATCGCAAGCTTTGTTCCCAACGCCTCGGTGAAGAGAGCTCCCTTCGAAGAAGCCTACTTGGTCAAGCTCGTACTACTGCGGCTTACCAACATACAAGGCTAGTTTTCGATAACTTAATTAGCAGCCACCCCATACCGACACATGTGGTTTACGCTTAGGCTTAGTTTGATCACACTGGCGTTCGGTCTTTAATTGACTCGAGCGAGAATCTCCCACTATCTACATGCGAGAAACCCTCTCACATTCATTAGTTTATAATATAGCTCACCTGCATCATAATCTAGATAGAGAGGTCCATGGTGACAGCTCAGCGTGGGCAACAATAGCTGAAATGGACCGCACAAGAGGATTTAGTGAGGTGAGGCGATGATCAAACCAGGTACAAAGTGGCTAGGGACTCACCGGGCTTGGAGATCTCTCGCGGCTACTGCAGCGCCGGAGATGGAGAAGAAGACTTGATCAAGGAGCTACACTGCACCGGATGGACAAAGAAGTGGGGAGTTGAGTGAGGGAACAAAATGGAGCAGAATGATGCGCATGTCGAGGGCTTAACTCACCGAGACATGCTTGAGCTTCGGCGGAGTGCGCGCACCGAAGCTTGGGCAACGGTGTGTTCCGGGTGATATGGTGGATGAAAATTACCAACAAGGGAGAAAATGGAAACGACAATGGTGGATTAGAGTTTTGTACAAAAGAAGGGTCATCAAGTAGCGAGATGAGGATGAGATGGTCGACGCGAAGTTGCAGGTGAGCTCGGGTTCTCGCGAGATTCTCGAGCGGCGATGAGACCCAGGCGGAGCAAAATGGTGGGCGAAGCAGGTGAGACCAGGCTACTTTGGTCCTCTCCCATGGGTGCTCGAGGATGACGGTAACAACGGCATGGGCGAGCAGTTCTAGCACGCTACAGGGCAGAGGCGACAGGCTGCGCGAGGTGGACAAAGGTGTCTGACGTGCGGGCCCAACATGTTAGCGAGAGGGGGGTGTGGTGTGCTAGTGCGGGCTGAGGCAAGGCACTGATGATTTGGGCGAATTCGGCCCATTGGCTCGGTGGGAATTCGAATCGAGATTTGAATTTTTAAACTGGCTGAAAGGTTTCTGAATTTTTAAACTTACAAAACGGGGTCTAAAAATAATGAAATTTTTTGTGGAAGCTCCTGAAATATAATATTTTATTTTATAATTTTTCTATAATTTTATGTGTTCCAAAAATGTTTTCAATCTGCTGTTTGATTGAAATTTTAATATTTGATTTATGAAAACTTCAAAAACATGCTCAAAATATATTTCCCACATATAAACATACTAGATTTTATTTCCTCACTTATTTTTAATACACTTCCCTAAAATTGGGATTTTTGAATGTTACAAAAACAAGACATACACAAATTCACATTGCAAACACACTAATAAAAGTATACGACTAAATGTAGTCCAACGAAACAATCCGCATGTAAATATGTAAAGGTACACTTTATGTGTATCCACATGTGAACAAAACCATCCCAGGTCCCTGTCTTATTGCCTTTCTCGCTCCCCGGCCGCCGCTCGCATAGCCTCGCTCCGTGGCCCAGCTCCCACGACAGTCTCTCCACGAGCTCATGACCACGCCACGCCCCTCTCGCTTCTCGTTGGCTCCGTTGTGCCGCCGTGCACACACGAGCAGCGCCATGCTTCTTCTTCCTTGTCGAGACATGCAGACAGTAGAGATCCATGGCCATGGCGAAAGAGAGGAGGGGTCCGGCCAGCGGGGCACCTCGGGCGACCGCGCAGGTTCGCCCGATCCTGGGTTTGCCCCTGATACCAAGGGCATTCTACAATATCATCGGATGGCTAACATCTCATCTTAATTTGTCACTGCAATGCGTCTGCATCCATGCATGTAGCACATTGGAAGGAAAAAAACATAAAGAACAACTAATTCAGAGAATTTCTCTTCTTAGAGTAATCTACATTGAAGGAGAAAACATATTGTGTACGTACTTCATACTCAACGAACTTCAGTCAACAAGTGCGCCTTTGCGTGGAGAAAATGGAAAGGGCGAGGCGACTGGGGTTAGAGGAATTTGTTATAAATAATATTAATTTAAAAGATAATTATAAAATTAAATTGTCAGATTTTTTTACAAAAGTAGGTGTCTGTCGTCAGTCCATCTTCCTGTCGCCATTTCAACTGGCTACAGGATCTAACTATTTAAACCCTAAAAATTGATGAAAATATCATTTTAATTCTTGAAAAAAGAAAAGAGAGGGAGAAGAGAGATGAGAGGGGGAGAATAGACGTAGCGAAGCCCTACTAATTCATAGCGGAGGAGAGAGAGAGAGACGAAGTAGCAGATCTAGTCAGCCATTTTGCAAGTAAATATTTTTGCAACTTGGTACATTATTTTGAAACCTTGTTGGTTAGAACATAAAAATAGCGACATAGAATTCAAGAGATTAGATAATTTTAGCTGTTTTATGTAGTACATCATTTTAGCTGTGTATAGTTTAGTTCATCGTGCAGATATTATTTATGTTGTAGTACTCAAACGATTTAGAATAAATCTGCAAAAATAGGAAGACACCTCGGAGAATAGCAAAGTACCCATTAAAAATCTGTAAAACCTGCTGAGTAGCTTAGTATGGTAGGTAGAGCTTAATCAAACTAATCCCAGCTTAAAAATCTATAGCAAGATACCTATTAAAAACCTGTAAAAATTGCAGAGTAGCTTAGTAGGGTTTGTAGAGTCTAATCGAAATAATCCCAACATAATTTTTATTTCCGTTTGTGCACAGTAATTATTTTGTTTGTACCGAAAATACTTGTTAAACTAGAAAATTAGCATGACACATCTTAAAATTGTAAACACAATTCTGGAGTTGCTACATAGGCTACGTAGATATGAATTAAAATATTTTGAACTTTATTTGTTTTTTTATTTGCACACGGTAAAAAAATAAAAAAATGCTAGAGGCACTTTTTAAACTAGGAAAATAACAACATACCTATAAAATATCTGTAAAAATTGCAAAGTAGGTTTGTAGGGTTTGTATGGCTTAATCAAAATAATCCCAACTTAAATTTGGTGTTCATTAGTGCACGGTAATTATCTTGGTAATGTTGCTTCTTATTACTTTCTCTATATATTTCGTAGTATTTCTAATGTATGCACTGAATTTTCAGGTGTGGCGGACCCAGAACACGCTACGTATTGGCCGTACGAGTTGCTTGATATGGTCATTGACGCGTATCACCGTAGCCGCCTTAGTATCATCCTCCCCCAGGAGGGCGAGGCGGCGATTGAGCTTGGCGCGTTGCGGCTGCGGACACCCATGAGGGCATGGAGAGTGGACCCATGTTGCGTTTCGAGGTACGTATAGTTGTGACCTTCGTGTGATCAATTATAGTATGACTACTATGGGTGGATTAACATTTCTTCTTAATCCTTTCAACGCAGTTTGCGAGAGGCAGGACTCCTTCCACTAGCGAGAATGGTGGAGGCAATGTGGGAGGACGACCAGGACCGCGCGGGCGATGGTCGTACGTCGAGGAGATTTTCATATGACCAGTGCCTCCTGACGGCACTGTTTGACCGGTGGAGGCCGGAGACACACACGTTTCACCTCCCATGCGGCGAGATGGTGTCGATGCTTTAAGACGTGTCCTTCCTGACCGGGTTGCCCTGCTCAGGCTTCCCCCTTGCAGCGCACGACATCCCGACCACGTGGCGCACGAAGTTCCTCGTGAGGTTCCAAGGGGTGCTGCCGGCCAACATCGGCTACAGGGAGTTCGGGTGGGTGATGTTCCTAGGGTCCTGTGGCGACACCGTTAACAAATACATTATCCGGTATGCAGGACCCCCTCGCGACACCCCCTTAAACTACTCGCGTCGATCTGGTACCTTGTCCGCTTGAGTCTTTGACGTACTCGCACTAGTGACCGCAGGGTCCTGTTGCTAATGGAACTGGCAACATGAACCTCCTACACTATTCCAGTTGGCCATAGGGTCCCTATCACCAATTGGAATGGTGATAGGAGCCAAATGACGACAGATACCTACTTTTGTATTTTTTTGACTATTTAATTTTTTAATTATCTTTTAAAATAGTATTATTTAAAAAAAATCAGGGTTAGGGATGGTGTTGTGATTGGCCCAAACGAGTTAGAGGGCTCTAGTTTCATTTCAATAGATTTTAATTGAGAAAAATATGTTTAGCTAAGAAAATATCAAATGGATTTTGAAAATTTACACATGCATTTTGGAACTTAAATAAAATATTTTAAAAGTTCTAAATTTTTTTTAATTATTCTAAATAAATACTTTTTTAGTTTGGAAAATTAGGAAAACCTTATAGAAATTCATACAATTTTAGAAAATCAAAAAAACTTTAGAAAAGTCCAATTTAGGTATTTTGTCTTAAATTTTAAATGTGAAGATGTTACATTAGTTTTCAAATGAAAATAATTTGACTGCATTTGTTAATTTGTTTATTAGAGGGAATAGTTGAGCACAAAAATGTGGGCCCACCCCTCTCCTCCTCCTCCCCACCGCCTCCACCTCACCCGCGCCTATGCCCCCTGCCCCCCTCTGTAGCTCCATAACTACCATTTTTCCTAGCCCTCCCCGGAGAGAGCTCCCGCCGCCGACGAGGCGCCGACATCTCCGTCATGCGGCCGGGGACGCCACCGAACGCTTGAACATCACTGTCGCACAGGTTTCCCCAATGCCCTCCCCTTCTCTTTGCTCCTTGTTAGTTCTTGTAGCCACCGATGCTTCTGCGGTGATACTCTTGACGCTCGTTGCGAAGAACTAGTCGTTGCTTGGGTTTGTGCAGTGTCATCTAGAGATTGGAGGGGGGTGTTCGTTAGTTATGGTGCTTCTTGGCGACCCTGCAACACTGAATTTAGTGGTTTCTGTAATGCAATGCAGCCACTTTCATTTCAAATAGCTTTAGAGCTTTCCAATGGAACAGAGGGGGGCAAACTGTTGGTTATATGCCCTAAGAGACAATCATGGCGATGATTGTACCGCGTCTATGTTTATGAATTATAGAATAAATATTATTATGTTCATTCGATGAATTGATGAAGCTCTTTGATAGTTGTATGATGTCATTCTAAAAGGATCTCTGGTTGGATGACATTGGTCGGGACACTAGTGACTTATCGACCAACACATGTATTGATTGATGACTATGTTTCACCGGTTATAGATATGAGGACATCTAATCAATAATGTGAACACATGTTAGGGCATCTCCAATAATTTGAGATAAATGTGTCTCTAACATGTGCTACATCATCTTTAGAGATAACATCCCCAATATATAGCCTCTAGCATACTCTCCAACATTTATTTTTTATAATTTTCTTTTGAAATGAGCCCACATGTCAACTAGAGTACATTCATGTATCATGTCTTGTTTCGCGTGCACGACAGTCTCTTTAGGAAGAGACGATATGTGCTCTCTCCCCTCTCTCTCCTCCATGTAGGATTTTATTGACGCGACATAACTAGGAGACGATAATAAATACACTATTAGAGATGCCTTTAGAGAACATGATGTTTGATTGACTCACTTTGAGATACTATTGAGATTATTATGATTCCATAAGTCATCAGTTGGTATCAAGCAATGATGATGTATAATGCTTTGACCTGAGATTGCCATAGTTTTCTACATGTGTAACAGTATACTTAGGGGTTAACAAATGCTACTCTGTAACTAGTTAGTTATAAAGGTAGCTGCGGATGTCATGGGGATATGCTCTTAATCTTATTGTGATGAATAATTGGCAATAGTGTCGAGGTGTTTGGCGAAACCATTGTTTTCAGGGAAATCGGCTTGCTGTCAGACCTCATGAGATCAGACCGGCCATGGTGGCGGCCTGACTAGCCTGGCCGGCAGTTTGACTGACCATGGGTGTCGGTTTAACCGGCTATGGGTGACTTTTTGACCAACCAAAAGTGAAAATGTGAATGTGTAAAATCGGACAAAAATAGAGGGTGTAGGCAACTAAGAGGATTTGTTTGCACTTGGTCTCATAATTTTGGAGCATTGAGTCAAAACTAGATAGAGTTTTGCGTTTCCAGAGACGCTCAAAATTTCAATTCGAAAATTTGGCTAAGGACGTGAGCAGTCTGACCGACCATGGGTGGCGGTCTGATAGGCCAAAAATGAAAAAGTGAATTTTTAAAATCGGCCAAAAATAGAGGGTGTAGGCAAGTGATAGGATTCATTTGCACCTAGTCCCCTAATTTTTGGAGTATCGAGTCAAAACTAGATAGAGTTTTGCGTTTCCAAAGACGCAACAAATTTTTAGGTTGAAAATTTGGGTAAGGACCTAAGTGGTCTAACCGGCCAATGGTTGGCGATCAGACCAGCGGCGGTCTAACTGGCCAGGCCCTGATCATGTGCCGACTAGGCGATGATCTTCATAGGTTAGGTTAAATTCATGGGTTTCAGTGCATATGTGTTGCATGATGCATATTTTGACTAACGTGGGTCAAGTAGCAAAAAACTTATGCTTGGAATATATTTCTTGGTCTGTTATTGTGCATGAGACTTGGTGTCATCGAGGGTCAATGACGAGGATGATCGGGACTAGGCAAGGAGAGCCGAGGTCTAGAACGATCAAGGATGTCGGGTGAAGTCATTGGACTCAAGCATAGCGCAAGATGGACAAGGATTACTGAACAAGATGTTCGGTGCGATAGGTTGTATCAAGCGGCGCGGGGTCAGTGCAAGTATCATGGTGGTTTCGGTGGGAGCCAGATGGGAAAGACTTGCCGACATGAAGAGATCTATTGATCAACCTACACATGGCGAAACATAGGATTGCTTCACGACGATTGGACATGGTCTTATTTTGGTAACTTTACTAAAATACCGCCTTAGTGACCTTTGGAGAAACCACGACATAAGGAGAAGCGATTTAGGTCATGTGAAGATGAAGATCACGAAGAGACAGATTCGGGAAGCCCAGTTCGTTATCCACTTTGAGAAGCTTATGTGGGTGTAGACCTGTTTGTGTGTGGGCTTAGCGAGTGCCCGATAAGGTTTTCTCTCTTGACCTAACCTCCACTATAAAAGAAGAGATGCAATATTTGTGCCACTCAAGCCTTCCCAAGTAGAAACCCTAATTTATGATTTGGGGAAAAGTGGAGTAGAGGAGGCTATAGTTTGAGAGAGATGGATTGATTTATCGTCTCCAGTGTTGAGCTTTTGTCCAACATGATTGACTTCGTGGAACCTTGGTTTCGGTCTTCCCAATCATGGATTGGAATAGGTTCCTGACTGTGAGGACCCCCGGGTTATTTCCGTAAGACCGAGGTTTACCTGGTCTTAAGGAAATAACTCTGGGCCTCAAGTAAATGAATTCCACCTTAACTCTATCCAAGTGAGGAGCCCGACCAAAACTAGAGCCCCGGTGATCATGCGCGTTGCTCCTCTGCAAGCACCACATGATTATCGGTTCTCCAAACGGTCAAGCCAACACTTAGACAAGTTAAAGTGGGATTCATAACAGCGAGTATGAGGCCGTGTTGGCTCCCAGGATCAACGACCAACACGCTCATACTCTCATTCAACGTTGATCACATCCATACAACAACGTACATTATCAATCCAAAAGACGTACAACATAATAGTTAAGTCTACACTATTACATAACGGCCGACCGGCCAAATTCAAATAAGAGTGATAAATAACAGCGGAAGCAAAATAAATAAACCAAAAGTCCAGCAAGGTATGCCCATAACCCAAGGCAACCGACTGGGGGTTAAATGATAGCACTACTCGTCAGTGTCACCTAAATCGGCACTGCCGAGCTCATCGGGCTCAAAACCGTCCTCACCTGAAAAGAAAAACAAAAAGGCCAGCCAACATCTGGCTGAGTACAAGTGCACTCGCAAGTCTTACACAAAGAAAAGTAGTTATGCATATTGGGCAAACAAGGGATAGTATTAGGGGTTCTAGTTTTGCATAAAACGCAACACCTTACATCCCTAGACCATCTAGTTTTCAAAAGCCAAGTTATAAATCATTTATTCAAGAGAGGGTTTCACATGACGTATGTAATAATATGGATCAATCAATATCAAGGTGGTTGTCCACTTTGATAAACTAAAGTGCACAAATATCCCATTCATGCCGGAACCAATTATAACCATGTCAACTTTTAATTTCCAAGTCTAACGATGAAGCATACTTAAACCAAGTGTTGTCCATAACCGTGGACACGGCTATTCGAATAGATTATCTATGCAGAGGTGTACTACTTTACCCACATGACTCGACTAGCCCGTAAGCCTCCAGATGCCTCCGAATATAGCACACTTCCTTAGTTATGCCGGCCGGGGAGAATCGAGATACATTCATTTTTAGCAAGAAAATCCTATTGAGATTGACCACCCATATGTGGGAACCCCAACTTAGACATAAGCATATAGCAAATGCTAAGCGGGCGCATATGTTGTGTTGGAGTGGCCAGTGTGAGGTAGTTAGTATGTTGCATCCCACAACATAGGTAATCGTGCTCATTAAGCACAGTATATATCACACTGGGTTCCTAAGGAACATAGGATTTCACGGTCTCTATGTCCTTACACCGCCTGCGGTCCTACCCAATAAAACCTTCCCCTTACTTAACCGTACGGTACCCATATACCGCATGTGATAGTACGCTCGGTACTTGGAGTGTAACGTCCATGGTTCGGTCCTTAATGGTCCAGACAAGACAACCACAAACCCGAATCTCGTGTATAACAGCACCCACACTACAACCACTTGTCCGGACCCAAAACCATTTAACAATAACAAGTTTTGAACCAAAATAAACAGATATAACAATCTGGACAAAAATTAATAAAAGAATAAGAATTGTTATGTGTCTCCCACAATTGACGAGCTAGTCCCGCCAATTGATCTACTGCATTATCTAGACCCGCAATGGCTAAGCAATAGACACACAACAATCATACCATCACCACATCTATCTTAAGCATATGTGTATGGGAAATATCAGGGACAACCACCAAGCATAGGACATAACTAATCTACTCAAAACATAACGGTATACCGAAAAATAGCATGCAGGCAATATCATTGCATTTCAAACACTAGTGTGATAAAACTGGGATCAATATGATGCAAAAGAAATTTCAAAGGGTGCTTGCCTTGCTGGAAGAGTAGTTGTTCACTCTCGGTGGTGTAAGAATCTACGTTGATTTCGTCGGTATCTAAAGAACGGGAAAATCGATAAACATCGAGAAATAACCCAAAAATCAAAGTGCTCCAACATGCATGATTTTTCTACAGTAGAAAGTTTATGCCATGAGATGAATATAGGTACAAGAATTATTCCAATTGGATTTAGTAGGTGAAAGTTATGGTCATTTGAAGTTTGTATGTCCCGATAATGCAGTTTATCCAATTTAACGTTTTGGCTAAAATTTTTAGAACAGAGGGAAGGCAATTGAATTTATAGATAATTTGGGCATATTATTGTGAGTCCACTAAAAATTGGTTCATCCTATTTGGAGCTTCCAAGCAAAAGTTATGAATTTACAAAGTTATAGCCATTTTTCTATTGTAAAGATAATCAATTAAATACTCATTTTTCAAATCTATCTTTTCTGATACAGAGATAAATGTGCAACCTATTTTGAAATAAAGTTCATCAAAAATGAAAATTACCTGCACTGGTTTTATCCCAATTGGAGTTAAAATGAATTTGTTATGCAATTTGGAAGTTAATCCTATTTTTCAGTTTATAAATAAATACATTCTTATTTTCTTAATTGATTATTCCTTTTCTTACCGAGCTGCACCTAGCCGCAGTCGCTGATCAGTGGGACCAACAAACAGTGTTGTTTCTCATTTACCCAGGGTTATTTTAATTTCTCGACTGACAAGCGGGGCCCGCATGTAAGCGAGACGGCTTACAGCACAGTGCATGGACCACGAATCCATGGCGGCTCACAAAGACAAGATAGAATGAGTTTAAGTGGCTAGGCCCACTTGTCAGCCGCTGCTTATCTCCTCAGATTTCTGTAACTGGGACCCGCACGTCAGAGACTCATCTACTCGCTTAAGACACCATTAATAACAGTAAGCAATCATTAGACTTTTAATGACCGAATCAACGCCTTAATGGCTTTGCTACAGTTGTCGGACGCGTCCGACAACGCGCCCAATAGATTGCCCGGCGGCTCGCCGGCGCTACGCGCCACGGCGAGGCCGGCCAAGGGCGGCTACAGCTGCGCAATAACCTTGCGCATCTTTGGGTGGTGGTGGCGACCCTTGAGGTGGCCTGTGCCGGCAGCTCGTCGGAGAGGAGCGGCGGTGTACAACACGACAAACACGCATAGCATAAACAAGCTCCACATTGTTCAAGGAAGCGGGTGCCCGAGCATCAGTGAAGTCCAGTGAGGCTACCTGAAGGTCGGAGAGAAGAGTGGATGGCCGGAGCTAGCTTGGCGACGGTGAGGTCCACGGCGGCGGTGCGGTTCAACGAGGAGAAGACACCCTGAGCAACAAGGAAGACAATGAAGCTTCAGGATGGCTCAAAGATCTCTAGGGTGTGCTCTGGTAGCAAAGAATTGACTAATGCCTTACCGGATCAAAGTGGGAGACGAAGAGTTCGGTTTTCGGCCGAAAATGGACCAATCTTCAAAATCGCGAGCTCCTGCCGTGCATTGCAAGAATTGGGTGAGGGGAACTCATACTCTAGCTCAAAGACATGATATGACGCGCGAAAGTTAACAACTAGCTCACCGGAGGCAAAGATAGAACAGCGGTGTCCTCGGATGCAAGCTCTGGGCGTGAACCGGAGCTGAGGAAGACACGGTCGTGTTCCGGGAGCTACAAGCGAAACCAAAACTGGGGCTTAGTCAAAATGGAACCAGATTTAAGAGAAAGCTCGGAGACCGGAGGCGAGAGGTTTACTAAAGAATGAGCTCACGCTAGCTTCCCTCCTCGGCGGCGGAGGAGAAGTGCGGGAAAAGCGAGAGCAGGGAGGTAGGTTAAAGCCGGCAACTGGACGGAGGAGTGGCGGCGTTAGCTAGGGAAGCTCGGGGACTGGTCAGTTTGGGCGGTGCGGTCACGGCGTCGACGGAGCTCGGCAGAGCATGGCGGGCGCGTGGCGCTCGGCTTCTGCGCGAACGCCAGCGGGAGGTAGAAGAAAGCGACAGGACGTGGGCCCACTTGTCAGCGGGCGCGGGGAGGCGCGGGGGCGCGATCGTGAGGCTCAACTCGTGGGCCGTTCGATTTAAACCGGACGGTCCACGTTCTAACTGGTTTGGGCGAGTCAGCTCACCAAGCGGCTCGGTCGGACTACTGTGTATTGGGTTTGAGCCCGAGGAATAGTGCTCCCTATTGACCAGATTTGAATTTTTAAACCTCCTAGTTTGACCAGGCTAAATATAGCAATAAAATTTATAAAAATGTGAAATAATTCTGAGGGGTCCCTGGGGTGACCTAGTATCCATAAAAATTCAGAAACCCCATTGTTCAGTATTCATTTGGTATATTTCAAATTCCCAAAAGCATAAGTTGATAATTGAGTTTGAAATTTTCTGAGGGTCAAGTGGGATTCCAAAAATTTGGGAAAAGTTATATCAATCCCTGATAATTAATATAGTATTTGAATAAATTATTTTCAGAGGGTGTTCATATGTGTTTGCTACTGTTTCTTTTAAGATTTGTTTTTGGTAAGTTTAGGTTCGTAAATTTGGATAAGCTTTTCCTAGTGCAATATATAATATAAATGCTTGAAATACATGATGCATGCTAATAAGATGCATAGTAATTCTCTTTATTAATTTGGGGATGTGACACTGACCTTCTTGATGACCCCTAGAAGAGCAGGGAGGCATCGTCGGGCAGCACCACCACGCGTCGTCGGAGTCTGTGCACTCGTCCCTAAGGCCTTTCCCAAAAGCCAAAGACCCCAGCCGCCTCTCACCTAATCTCATCCAGATCTCACGTCAAGGAAAACAAGCAGCCACAAGCAATCAATTAATGCACCAAAAATTTCATGAACAGGAAAATCCAAAACGTGGTCTGCAGCTAGCACATCTCCCCTTCTTGATTCACTCGATGCAAAAAGCAATGTCATATCTCAAAATGTGTAGCGTCACATTCACAACCACCTAGCACATCAGCATGTCGATCTCTCCTGCTGCTGAAAACCGGCTGCCGCTTGCTCCTTCTCCAGCATGTGATGCCGAAAGCACATCAAGTCATCTTCACGAAGAAAGACAGCAGCACGTCCAACCGGTGAAGCAGCCGGCCCTAATTTCTATCCTACCGCAACCCCCGCAGCCCTGCCAACTCACGCGTATGTCACCGGTATATATATACCCTAGAACTTCTAACAGTCTTTCTAACGTTTACACAAAAACACCAATATACAGCCCACTATTTCTAGGGTCCAACACATGGGATTTTAACCAGATTACAAAACTAATTATAGACACTCTAAGATTATCATATGTCGTAGCATCCGGATCGCACCTCCGTAGCTCCAATACGTATCATCCATCTTTAAGGGGGTGTTTGGCATGGCTCTAGAGCCCAACTCCAGGCTAGAGCTGGGTAAAACTAGCCAAACACCCCAACTCCAAAAAAAATTGGAGCAGCTTAACTCCATAGAGTTTTTGGAGCTCTAGTTCATTCTCTTGGAGCACCTATTTTCCAACTCTACAATCATCTGAAATAAATCTAGACATGGAGTTTCAAAGAAATTACCCACCTTTGCCATCGATTACACACTCCAGCCCAACGAATCGTTTTTTTCTATCCTACCCACCGCCGTCCCACTCATCCATTCCCATCGCCCCACGCCCGCGCCCACGCCCGCCTCGCCGCCGCCTCGCCCGCCCGCCTCGCCGCCCCGCCGCCGCCGCCCGCCCCACCGGGATCCGATCGAGGAGGTAATCATTCTCACCATTGTCCCTTTCGGTGGCTCGGTTTCTTGGAGTTTTGATTTGGGGAGATTAGATTTCTTGGGATTTAAATCGAGGCGTGAGGGGTCGCAGATTTTGGAGTCTCACCGAGTCTCTTGAAGTTGAAGGCGATAGATTTGCGCAGAATCCCTTATGATCTTCTTGGTAATACATGAGGTTCCATCTCAATATCACGGAGTATCATTTCCTCATTCTCTTGCTTGACTAGCTCTCGGATCTTCTTGATTATTTTGGATGAAATGCTCCTTTTCTAGTATTGACAACTTTTCCCTTAACTTCGATTTTCTTCATTGGCGAAACACAATGCCTTCTCCTTTTAGAGAGTGTAGCTTCAAGTGAGGACAATTTTGCTTGAAAATTTAGTGTAGTATCCTCCAAGTTGTTCCTATAATCATCAACCAATTTTCTTGTAATAGTTTGGTATACTTCATCTCTAATAGTGCTTTCAACATAGAGATCCTCGTACTCTCCTTTATGTTGCCAACTTGTCTCAAAAGTTTTTCTTCCGATGACAATTGAAGTGACATTTTCCTGCTGGAATTAGATATCCGCACGATAATTCTTTAACATCCTTCATCTTCTCTGCGAGCAAACCTCGAAGATGCCGGTTTTCACAAAGATAGTGAATCGATTCTACTATTCAATCTGCTCCTTTCATCAAGCGCCTCGATAGTTCGAAACTATAGGACCCTTATGGTATTGGACATTATTTGGTCAATACTCAAAATGATCTTAGGGACTTTCTTTCTTAAAAGCTCAAATTCTACATCATGCTTAAGGGCCAATGACCCCTTCTCGCTTGAATTTGAACAGCTCTTACATTTTCTCTTGCAAAGACAATTCATGCGACCTCTTTAATTTACTAATCTCAGATCTGAAATACTTAATCATTTCTTCTCTAGTCATACCCTTCAGATGCCTAAGTCGATTTTTCAAATAACTTCATTGGGACTTATAGATTTACGTGTTGCGAGTTCCCATGTTCCTCCTTTGGAAGATGCGACTGTTCCTCCCCCTGCTCCCTTTCCAAAGAAATTGTATTTCCATCTGTTACTCCTGTTACCCAAATTTTCATGCTTGCTGCGCGAAATATGTGATTCTTCTTCAAGGTAATAGCAATAGCATATTCGAAATAGCAATCGATTCTTCACGGATGGCACCACACCGAACCTACGCTTTCCTCCCGTTCTTTCTTAGATTGTTCAAGATGGAACTTTGCTCATACAATTTCCTCTCTAGCTCATCCTCAAGACCTCTAATGCAGTCCCCAATCATAATGCCGGTGACCTCTAATTGCAACTCATGCTCCCACTTAAGATCACGAATTGAAGTATTCACTAGGTCGAGCATCTCCTAATTTGTTGGAACACTACAACCAGCAAGAACTTCAAGCCATTGAACTCCTCATCTATCTCAATCACTTCCCATCAAAACATATCACAGGGCATGAACCATTTGCATCACCATCATGGACAAAGTTGTAGTTTTTCAAGACCCTTATATCCTCCTTGAGCTTATTAAGTCACGATCAACTTCCAATTTCATCAAATCTAAGTACTCTGTAACTAATTTCTACATTTGCATCCAAAAGGTGTTGACGTAGCAGCGACACTACAGCTTGCAAAAGCTTCAAAGTTGCTCCCGGTCACAATTGCAATTTCGGGACAACAACCATTGTGGTGGCGATGTTGTATCTTTAAACTTGCTAGATCCGTCATTCCGCTTTCTGGGAAGGTCTTGTGTCAAGAAAAGGCCCATTGAACAAGGATAGACCATTCGAGCGATACATCGTGATTGGCTACTATTGGTCGGTATATCAAACCTACCAACAAATAAGTCCATTCTTTCATCCAAAACTCGCACCATTTCACCGGCTCGTCTTTGAGTTGCTATAGATGCCTAAATTGATTGGAACGTAGAGAACACTCGGATCCTATGTGGTTTGATGGCGAACAAGTTGAGAAAGGAAATCGCCAAATACATTCTTGAATTGATTGGTTATGTCATGCGGTTGAAAAAGGATTCAAAGATAGGACGGGTATTGAATTAACCAAGGCGCAAATCAAGAACAAATGGGATAAATCAAGGAAGATTTCAAGGCATGGAAAAAGCTTAAGATGAGGCAAGCAGAACCGGTTGGAACCGTAATAATGGCACTATTGATATGGACGATGAATGGTGGAAGAAAGCTAGAGTCGTAAGTGTTATATGTATTTATAGGAATGTTACCTTTTAAATTAGTTGCTGTTATTATTTGTACTAATATGTGTTGCTCTCTTGGATATTTTCAGGACATTCCAGGCTGCGGGAAGTTTAGGAAGCAACCCCTTCAAAATGAAGATGAGTTGACGACTTGTTTTCAAGGCATCGTTAATATTGGTGTTGACCATTGGTCCCCTTGTGGCGGCAATGCAACACCTACAGTTGATAGTGCGACACAAGGTGAGGAAGGTGCGGCAGAATGTGCGTCAGAAGGTTTGGCTCAAGGTGAGGAGGTAGAGGAGGGTACCCCTTCCCCTGGTAGTGCCAAAAGAGCGGCAAGGCCTGTCCAAGATACAGGCAAGAAAGCTAAGACAGCGAATGCAGTCCTCATTCAAGAAGCTGTCACTAGTATGGCTAGTTCAGCAAATGAATATGCTTCCAAGAAAGAAGGAAAATTCACTATTGATCAAGTGATGGAGGCTGTGATTGCTTGTGGTGCCGATTATGAAACTAATGAACACTACATGGCCACTGAATTGTTTGTGAAGAAGGAGCAAAGGGAGATGTTTATGACCTTGCCTACTGATGACATTAGGTTCAAGTGGCTTAGTAGGAAATATAATGACAAGCATGGAAAGTAGGAGTGCTTCCTATGGCTTGTCTCTTGTATCCTGCAATATGTTTTATTTTCCTATGATTGAAGACTTGTAATAATATGCTTGACATTTGTATGAACTCATTTTATATTATGCTTTACATTTGTATGAACGCATTTTATAATTTGCTATACCATTTTATTTTACAGATGTCTACAAGTGAGAGTGATGAAAATAGCGATGATGATCATCAATTTTTTTCTCTCATTCAAGGTGGTGCTAAACTTGTAGAAGCTTATGTTCACATTTGTATGGACAAGGCACCGCCAAGGACCTCACAGCTCAGTGGAATGGGATGGGTGGTCGAGACCCTAAACACTCCGGGAATGCCACACAATGCTTCTGATGAACAAGGATATCTTTTGGATCTGCATGATGTGTTTGGTTGAGAGGTATGGTTTGAGACCACAAAACACATGAATACCTATGAAATGCTTGCAATTTTTCTATTCACATGTGGTGGATGTGAGTCAAATAGAAGAGGGCAAAATAGGTTTAAGCACTGGGTGAAACCATTAGTAGGAAATTCCATGAAGTTCTTGATAGTGTGGTTGCAATGGCTGAAGATTATTTGAGACCAACTGATCCTAATTTTCGGACAGTTCACAAAAGAATAAGGGATGACAAAAGAGCATATCCACACTTTAGGGATTGCATAGGAGCACTAGATGGAACTCATATTCGTGTTTCTCTTTCACCTGAGGAACAAGTGAGGTACATTGGTAAGACAGGAATTGCTACTCAAAATGTGCTTGCCGTTTGTGATTTTGATATGCGATTCACATATGTGGCTGCGGGTCAGCCGGGAGCTTTGCATGACACTAGTGTACTGTACCATGCAATGGAAGTGGATGCGGAAGTCTTCCCACATCCTCCACAAGGTAAAAAAATATTTTATCCAGGCTCCATTTTGTCCTCAAATGTGTACTGTACCATGCAATTCTTATTTTCTTTTTCACATGTGTAGGCAAGTACTATGTTGTGGACGCGGCTATCCTAATCGTCCGTGTTACCTAGCTCCATACAAGGGTGAAAGGTATCATTTACCTGAGTGGCATCGAGGTATGGAACCAAACACTCCAAAAGAGAAGTTCAACCGGATCCATTCATCTGTTCGTAATGTTATTGAACGTTCATTTGGACTATTAAAAATGAAGTGGCAAATTCTTTATAAGATGCCTCCATATTCCATGCTCACACAAAAAGATTGTAGTCTACCATGGTTCTCCACAATTTCATACGTGAGCATGCTAGTGGGGATGTGGACTTTGCAATTTCGATCGAGATCCGAACTATGTGCCTACTATCCCGGAAAGGTACAACAAATATGATGTGTCTCAACATGCCTCTGATGGATCCACTTCGGAATCAAGTTTTGTGACTATGGACTCATTTCGTGATAGTTTGGCTACATCCGTCGCCTTAGCTTGGAATTAATGTAATTGTATTTTGAAACTATGGACTTGTATCTTGGATAATTTGGTTGGACATGATTATCTTGATATATGTTGGTACTTTAATTTATTTACATGCTTGTCGGACTTGTATCTCGATTCATACAGCTTTAGCTAAGCGATACATGAGAACATACGTATTCTCGTTATGTCACAGACGCATCATTGAACTCCACTCATGTCAACCAAGGGCAAAGTGGGCAATCCACACAGACAAACCACAATGCGAGCCGAGAGTACCCTTCTAGCCAAACACTCCATACAGACAGGCTCCAACTCCACTCGAGCCGCCCACTGAGTTCAGGTGGAGCTGCTCCAACTGGAGTTAGAGCCATGCCAAACAGGCCCTTAATCTCCATGAGCTCCAACTCGAGTTCGACCACCTCCTCCAGCATCCTTGACCCTCTGGACCACGACTTCGCACCAAGCCAACATTGTTAATTATTCGTCAGTTAAATTATGTTAGACTTAACCACATGGTCTAACAATTACGCTTGAACTTACAGAATCACACACTTAACGGATTGGAACAAACTAGACTAGGCCTGATTCTAAAAAAACATTTTTTTTATGCATGCTGTAATTCCCTGAACGACTTCTGTGGAGAAAATCTTGCTCACAAGTTCTGGTTGAACATTATTGTTATTCAGTCTGCAAAAAATGGTACTCCTTCCTTTCAATAATATTAAAAACGAGGTACATCCGAATGTAAAATCTTGTGTAAGATCAAATATGGATCTAGAGCCAGACTGCTCTGTCCATTTCTTCATGTTAGAATCTTGGCCAGCTTTTGGAACCCATGCTGTGCTGTGAGTTGTAGATGCGTTCAGCTTGCTCATAAGTCATAATAGATTTACCTATCTGGAAATTGTCTACTGCAAGGTAAACATGTTACTCTCATTTCCTGCTAGATTTTGTTTTGTTACTATTGTGGTCTCATTTCCTGCTGGATTATTTCATCCAGCAGGCAGACAATATCTTCATAATTCATGACGCAGGTCTTGGCCAGACCTGCTGCGCATCTGGAAACGAGAGCGAATCTCAAGGCCTGAATTGACGGCCTGTGGCTCTCCCCTGTTTGTCATATCCCGCCAGTGCCTCGAGTCCTTGCCGCCAAAAGCCGCAACAACCAAACTCCCCAAGCCCTCTATCCTCTTCCCTCTGCCAAGAAGAGGCCAAGAACGCCTAGAAACAGCGGCACCATCCATGGACGGGGGCTTCGGTCCCGGTGTCTACGACTGGTCGGAGGACGGGATCGACGAGGAGGACGAGCCCGCCCTGCGGAGGCGGAGGACGAGGTCGAGGTCGCCGTCTCCCTCGCCTGGTCTCCGGACGAGCAGAATCTTGGGGTCGAGGGCCGCTGCCTACTCGGTGCGGACGAACAGGAGGTCGCCAAGATTGTCCGATGTCCCCGCGGGCGGCGGCAGTTCTGGCGGGGTCCCCAGTTGGGAGGACGGCGGCGTGGAGGAGATCATCTCCTCGCTGAGGGCGATGAGCGCGAGGCCAAGATTGTTCGCGCCGCCGGATGCCAGCGCGAGCTCTGCTTCCATCACGGGAAGCGGGGTAGAGGAGGATGAGGAGGGCGCGGAGGGGGAGTTCTCCTTCCCTCCGCTCGAGGCACCGCCGAACGTCGACGCGGCGGTGGTTCTTGACCTTTTCACCGGCGCCGAGACTGAGAGGAAGGCGAAGGCGAGGGGTGAGTTCTTGGAGGCGACGATGGGCGCCAGCACCGGGGCCAGGACGGAGGAGATCAAGAAGGAGCTTCTCCTCAACCGGAAGGTGTTCGACCTGACGGGGCTGGAGAGGTGGCTGCGGAGGGTGGAGGCGGTCGCTGAGCTCGCGTGGTTCACGGAGCTGTGCTCTGACGATGGCAAACCGGTGCCCCCGCTCGACCTCTTCGAGTGCGCGTTCCGCGCTCTGCATGGCGCCTGGTCCGACGAACTCCACCACGGCGCCGATGCAAGGAGGTGCTGGATTGGTTCGGTGGCCGTGCCGGAGTTCTTCCTCTGTCCTGTCTCCAAGAAGGTCATGGAGAGCCCAGTCGTCATCACCTCTGGAAAGGTGTGTCGAATCTTTCACCTGGTCTGTTTTCTTGAGTTTTTTGGGCCGTTTCTGTGCTGTTGTTGCGATTTCACTTGGTTGGATGTGCTTGTTTAGGATGAATTGATGCAATGGGTCTTGTAATTGTTCTTGAAGAATTTTTACTTGTTTCTTAGTGTTGGATGGTAGAAAAATTGTCTTGATCTGCTAAGACCAGTTTGGATTGATTGCAATGTGAAAATATTTTCTTATTGCTATCTCTGAGTTAGTTCAGATTTTTTAAGCGAGAAACTGATCTCTGATCGTAGCAGTACAGTCCAAGAAAATATGTAATGCCATTGTTCCTACATATTCAATAACTGTTTTTTTTCTCTCTCAGGTCATAGCAGATTGCTTAATAAGATGGATTATTTGCATCAATTCCCACAAGGAATCTTGTCAGGTTGTTGTGCCAGTGTCAATTGAGATCGTTTGTTTACATGTTCTGAAGAACCACCTAGAGTTTGTTTCTGAAGAATTTTGTGTTTAACCCTTTGGACCATAGGACATCACCGAGGATCAGAGATACTACAATTTGTATAGTTGATATATGGGCATGTTTGGTTCAAATAAGGAAATAAAGATCGTCCAGGTCTGATACCGGTTTGGTTGCTTAGTGGATAAGAGAATCTGCTCGAAGTGTTTCCTAAACTATAGCATTTTATTACTTGTGGACTTCTGGTAATTCATCATGTAGGTTCAAGAACTGAAATTATCCAAAAAAAATCTTTGTAAATTTCATTTTCTGTAAAATGGAACTTTGAACCTGAATTTGATCAGACAAGATCCCTGGAGTTAGTTCAAGTGGAAATTCATTATCTTGCAGTGGAGTTAGCTGCAGTTGGAAATTCATTATCTTGAGGATTGTTTGATCGGTCTAATCAAAACACTTGTCTATCTTTATTTACCTGATTACCTCCATTTGCGCTGTTAAAAATCTCGCAGTTAGTTTTGCTGATTACTTTACTTGTTCTGTTCCAAGAACTTAATCCTTTGTCCAGTGCATTTTTACTGTTTTTTTAGAATACCAGTGCATTTTACTGAACAACAAATTCCTGAGCTGTTCTTCCTGACTTCATTTCTTGTCTGTTTCATCTCCTGATTGCACCTGTTCTATGGCTGCAGACTGTTGATCGTTCAGCACTGGAGAAATGGTGGAACAAGCACAAGCGCATCTGTCCAGTAACTGGCGAGGTTCTCATGCACAGCATTTTCATCCCCAATATCCTCATTGCGTTGTGCATATCGCTGTGGCGTGAAGCAAACAGCATTACAGATCTAACAACAGTTACAGATCCACTAATCATTTCCTCTGAGGAGGAAGCCTTGTTCAAGGAAGTCACCCTCTTGGCTCATTCCCCAGCAACTCTAGAGAAGCTTATGATGCCATTTACGCATACATGAGCTCGTCAACAAGGAGCAGTGGTCATTCCTGCATCTGCTTGGCCGCAGCCCAGGGACAATAGCAAAGCTTGCCTGCATCTTGCCAGAGACATGCCTGGACCCTGATCCTGAATTGGACGACATTGTCCTCAAAATCTTTGCTAAGGCAGCTTCCTACAGCCCCAATAAAGAGGTTTTCGGAGATGATCAATATGCCATACCTGTGCTGATTGCAAGGGCATTGCTAGGGCCAGTGCCCACAAGAGCCAAGTGTGCTCAAATCCTTGGGCTACTGGCTGACAACTACTACAACAAGATCAAGATTGGTGAGCTTGGAGGCTTTGCTGCTCTGATGGAGTTGCTCTTGGTCGGAGACATAGATGTCGAGAAGACAGTAGTAATGGCACTTGCCAGCCTCTGCGAGGCCCAGGAGAACTGGAGCAGATTTGTCAGAGAGGGGGTGGCAAATGCTGCCGTATCTTTGATGCGGAAGGATGGGCTAGTGGACGAGGCCCGCAGCATCTTGTTGCAGGCTGAGGGCTTTAAGCTGGCCATGGTGCAGATTATCGAGAAGCTGATGTCATTTGACGGCGATAACATGTGCGAGAAGATGACTGAGTGCCTCTGGAGTACCTTCATCCGATCAAAACAAGACCGAGGGCGTGCTTACTTCCCTTCTGCATCTGCCTCAAAAAAGGCTTGGGAGACATCTTCATCATCCTCAGAGGGTTGTATGGTAGGGTCTGCGGACAATGGTTTGGCAGGGCAGGCCAGGAAAGATGTTAAGACTATCGTTTCATGGCTGCAGAAGAAGTCTTACTACCCACGGACATACAGATACAGAGATTGATCATTGGCAAGCCAACTCGTGTGAAGAACCAAGAGGAGGGTGACTAACTGAATGTAGTTAGAAGCAATAGCTGATTCTGAACATGACTGTAGCTCAGCTCAAGATAGTTAGCGATTCTGAACTTCAGGATGTCAAACTAATGAATTGTATTTGACTGTCATTGTTATAGCTTTTCAGCTGTAGAGGGGTGTCTTCTGTATAGTCGAAATAGAGTGCTGTTCAGTTTTCTCATTGAGAAGTTCAGGACATTCAGGTTTGTGGCTTTCCAGTTATACAATGTTTGGTAGACTTGGAGACAGGTTCTTGTCATCATAATTCATAGGGCAGGCTTGCATGGTTGTGGCATGAAGCCGAGCTAAAAAGCAGGGAGAGATTTTGAGCATTGTGGGACTTCTTTTTTCCTTTTACATATCAGAAGAATAATTATTTGAATAGAGGATATGAATTGCGAGACTGGTCACTTTCCTATTTGAGTCCTACTAACGTGGAATATTGATTAGAGTTGTATTGAAGTGTTGTCATTTGTAAGAATAATCTTAGAATGCTACAAGAAGAGCACCAATAGGCAGTAGTTGAGCAAGCCAAGTATCTGCAGATACTTAATCATCTGCGTTTCTTTTTTTCTTTTTTCTCTTTTTTGTTTTTTGGCGAGGAATCATCTCCGTTTTGTGCTTGCCAAGGCAGCTAAGATGTATGAGAACTTAGTCTATATATATATATATATATATAAATGAATCATATTATATGTTCTAAAAATACTAAAATATGCTAAAGTCTTCATCTCTTTCTTTCTAGATACTATCAGTTAGTACGATGCAAAATCACATTGCATCCGGCTGTCCACTACTACTTCTATCCTCAAAAGAAGAAAAAAAGAATAAACAAGTTGATGGCCACAGCAGTGTAACATACCAAATTTCGAGCTTTCAAATTTTTTTTTTGTGTAGACTAGGTATTTGAAAATTTTCACCGATTTTTCTTGAATTAATAAAGTTTAATTGAGAATTTTCAAAATTAAAACAGTTTAATTTGATTAATGTAAACTTCAATTAAACAAAATAGTTTTATTTTGGTTCTTTGTGTTCCAAGAAATTTTTCTGGATTTTTCGGAGTTTGTTTGCTATTTATTTGAGTCCATTTGAATTTCTAGCTTTTCTTTAATTCCGAAATCAATTTGTTTTTCCTTTTTCTTCGTGGACCGAATTGGATCGGCCCACTCTTCCTTCTCTCTCTTTCGGCCAGCAACCACCCCAGCCCCAACCCAATTTTCCACCCCCGCCAACCAGCTTCCCTCCCAGCCATTTCCCTAGCCCTTCCCCACCTGGCTTGCTTGCCAGCCGCACACGCTCCGCCGCTGAGCGTGTCCGAAGCAGACTCCTCTGTGCTGCCCTCGGTGTATGAGCCGCCCAAGCCATCGAGGTTATAAATGCCCCAACCAACCCTGTGGCCCACCGCCATCCGTTCCCTAGCCGTCGTCGCTGGAAATGCCGCCGTGCACTGTTCTCGAGCTCGTCTTCTCCAAGCCCAGCGCCGACTTTCGTCGCTCGATCTTCGCCGTTGCAACTGTGTCATCGGCTTCACCTCGTCCTCCTCCTCTGATTGCCGCAACTGGATGAAGCTCCCGAACCTCCTACCTCCAGCGCCATCTTCGTCTTCCCCGCCTCCACCTGTGCCCACGACGCCTGAAATGTTGTCGTCACGTTCCCTGTCGCCTCGATGAGCCCCTCTTGAATCCAACTGTGTCATGCCCTGTTCCACACCCCTATCTATCTTTTCCCTCTTGTGCTTTCTTGTTTTGTTCGTTGTTGTGGTACCCCGGATTTCTCCATCCGGATTCCTCTGTGAAACCACTGTGCTATTCCCTGGATCAGTAGATAGCACTTCACAAGCACAATGCTAAATCAAACCATACATGGCGTAAAATCATTTCATTCATTAATTTACACATCAGAGTTTACATAGACCGCTTCGGGCCAATTTTTACAATAAAGGCCGAACAAGCCAAATGAGTACATTACAAAAGATAGCGGAAGCAACAACGGAAGTAAAGGGGTGAGGGCACATCTTACCGTAGGAAAATGACTGGGGAACCCGTGTACGCCCGATATTATCCGAAAACCTCAGACAATATAGGAGGCACACAAGAACCGACGGAGTCAGCTAGACTGGGGTGAGACTAGTACAACTAAGGACTAAACTACGCTTCAACGATTCCTGGGTCTTCATACTTCTGGATCCTTATTGCAGTCGACAGCTCAGGGTTCCTGTTTCTGAGGGTTTGGGGAAAGAGCGAGAATGAGCACAACTACCGTGCTCGCGAGCCAACACAACAGATGCAATAATATACATGCAATGTGTAACAAGGATGGATCGGGTTCTTTTATTTGCGTAAAGCAGCATTTATAAATACAGATATTAGAAAATCCTATCACTTAGCATTTTAACCAAATTGCATTTTTAAAGAGATTAATTGTGCAATAATTAATAAAAGCAGATGCTACCTCCACCTTCATGCTTATATTTTTGTTGGTGGTCATACCCACCTATTACCAACGCTAGGTAAGAATACCCAGGGAAAATCCAAATCAAGGGCTAGGTGAGCCCCGCACATTTTCATCCCATCCACAAAAGTTTTTTTTTGAAATAGAACTAACTCTCGCAAGCTCCACATGCCCGCCCGTGACCGTGGGTATAGCTGTTCGAACAGTTTTTATTCTATGCAGAGATTGTACATCTTTACCCACAAGAGATAATCAGCTTGATATGTACACATATTTCCGTAGACATGTGAATCAAGGGGAGATTATCACAAAGCCTTTACAAGGCATCCCTCGATATTTGCCACACCCGCTAAGGTTTCACCTGAGTGGGGTTTCGTTCCGTGGGACCCGACAACCACTCACCTGCACTTCTCTGCACCATACGACTTACGCCTAGGTTCCGCAAGTCGCATACCCCAACCCGTAGCCTCGTGGGCTCACGGTGAAGGGGTGCCCCTCCAATGGTGCAACTCGTACCGGTGGAAGCCAATTAGTTAGACAGGTCGACACCATTATAGACTTGTGGCTGTACGGTTTTACAATTGGAGTACATTACAGGATTATGTCCTTAAGATTATTTGGGCGGTTCTTACCACATACCAACCATTCTCGTGCCCGACGGCACCCACCACCCTTCCATCTGCCCAGATGGGGTATTAGCAAGTTTTAGGATTTTGGAGAAGTATAAAACAAATTATCTAACCAGATCCACTATTCTCCCAATGACCCCAAAACAATTGTCATGATTTAAAGGAATGATGATTTGGGGTAATAATACCCTGGTACTTAAACAAGTCTAGTATGGCGTTTAAGTACGACTTATAACTAGTAGGTTACCAGATATTTACTAAGGTGACAAGGACATTGGGAGTTCAATTTTCAAGGAAATGGTATAATAATTATTAAATCATCAAATTGACATTTAACTACCTTAGGGTGTTTGACATACATTTGCATAGAAATTAAAGCATGCAATTTGATATTTTAAAAGAATACAATTTGCGTAAAATGTAGGATCAATATGATCAAAGTGTTGACTCGCCTAGGCTATTTTACCGTGGCCTTGATCTTACTCAAAGCCTGATTAGACAGATGTTCGAAATCTTGGTCGGCGTCTTTGCTTAAATCCTGGATCTGCTTAAGCCGTTGATTCTTCTGGACTTCGGTTTCTAATTACGCAATAACAATTGAAAAACCAAATAAATCCAAATAATTCAAGAGACTAATAAAACACAAGAGCCTCATAAAGATTTGGGACGGGCTTAAGAGAAGGGTTTGGGCGACACTGGAATGTTTGACAGAGCCAAACGTCCAGTTGGGTGACAGGAGGAATGACAGAGAATTTCTGCCCGGCGGGAGGATACAAAGGAGGGTAAGGTCGAAGGAGTTTTTGCCGGAATGCTCTACTGCGGATTTGGAAGACTGCAAGACTATACTGCGACAGGCGACAAAGCAACTTGACTACAGGTTCTACACCAAATCTAGGATACCCGATCGATACACAATCCAATGGCAATTCAATACAAATCTCAGCTGCCAGATAATACTCAACGATTCAAGTGCCAGCTACTCAACCTACTACTACGATCTACTGCTATAACAAAATACCGATTCTACTACCAACTAATCAATTGCCAGACCATCAACCGGGACTTAATTGCCAGACCACAATTCATTGCCAAACAATACCGGTTTATAATCAAATCAATGTAAACAAATCAATACTTCCAGCTTACACAAAATACAATTGCTTCTAACAATCATAGACCTACTGACAAAACACTAACCAACAGCTAACAATTGATTAACAAATCCAATAGACAATAATGCTATTGAAGATTAAAGCTATCCCTAATAATCAGGATCACAGCCAATCATTCAAATTATCGCTAAAACACTTATACCGATGATTAGTAATCACGCATAATTAATCAATAATCAATTTTAATACCAAGAAAATAACCTACTACTCTATGGCATAAATTCTCAATTGTTGGATCGATTGCAACCTTAATGCTACTGCTACTGATCTTGGGAAGTAACTACGAATCAAATGTTGACAAATGAGACAGATGAATAACAAGTGATTGCAACTTCTACAACACAAAAACTCAGTTACCAGATTATACACAGTGGTTTCTAGTGCCGAAGACCATTGATACTAAAACTGCTGCACAAAACTCAACTGCCAGACCAACCAAACTATTGACTTAACGAACCAATTCACAACTACCAAATCAATCAATTTAGTTTGTCGAATGACATAATATTCCACAAATGACTCCATTGCCGGTTTACACACACTATATACTAGAACACAATTTCGAATGACCGATACCAATCATAGGCTTCAAAAGCTATTACACAAATTGCTACCACTTCTAGTATCTCTGAACACTGAAGATCATGCTACCTCCTGACAACCCAGATATGGTGAAACACTTAAATAGCAATTAACAATTCCATTCACTGACATCAAATGATCAAATAACTGATGAGCAATAGACATCAACCAATATTGCTAACAATTTTGATATGGGAATCAATAATCAACACAATTGTCTCAATGCTTAAACAACATCTGGCTATAGACCAAGGTTTTGGCAACAATTTACATCAACTGACAACACATTGATATAGATGAGCATTCATTCACAATCACAACTCAATGCTTAACAATGAATGGAAGTACTGGCATAAATTAAGGGCAAGGCACCAGATTGCATTGCTGCCAAGGTTCTTCGGCTGAGGGGGGGGTTCGGCCAGAGGTAGAGAGGACACTGAGAGGGAGAGAGCACAGAGAGCTGAGGGAGAAGGGGGGGTGTGCGGGCCGGTCTAACCGGTCGATGCGGCCGGTCCGACCGGGGAGCAGGGTGCACAGGGGCGGCTGGGCGGCGGTCGCTGGCGGCGAGTGGAGGCCGGAGGAGGGAGAGGGGGAGGATGGTAGGGGCACCGGGAGGAGGAGGGGAGGCTCACCGAGCGGTGGTGGAGGCGGTGGAGCTGGGTCGACGCGGGGAGGGGAGCTTGGTGACGACGATCCCGGGGAGGCGTGGTATTGCAGCCGTGGTTGGGGAGCTCTGGGGACGCCGAGGGGGTGCTCCGGGTGCCAGTTCTCGGGCCAAGGCGACGGCGAGGGCGGCCGGCAGTGGAAGGGGGAGCTTTGGCCGGAGGGGGAGGGAAGCAAAATTGGCGATGGTGCTGGAGACTTACCAGGGGGTGAAGGAGAGGAGCGGGGAGAGGCAGAGGGGCGCCGGGCCTCTTTATAGTCGGGAAGGAGGGGAGCTGGTGGAGGTGATGACGGAGGCGGCATGGCGACGGTGGTATGGGCGGCCATGGCGTGGAGGAGACGCGGTATGGGTGCGGAGGACGACAAGATGGTGCCGCAGGCGAGGCGAGCGATGGACCGGGCGGCGTAGGCGAAGACCTGGGCGACGCACGGTTCGGATCGGGTGCTTCACCGCTCGGACCGGGCAGATTTGTGCTCGCACGGACGGAGAGGACGGCGCTGACCGGGGCAGGTGGAGCTGGTGGCGAGGTGACGCGCTATGGGGGCGAGCGCAGGATGGGCGGCGCTGGTCGGGCCCTGAAGGCGATGCGGTGGGGCGGTGCTTCAGTGGGCCAAGCCGAGAGGAGACGAGGAAGGAATCGGTGGCAGCGGCGCACTCGGAAAGAGGCAAAGCGGCAACAGGAGAGAGAGGGGAACGGGGGAGACGAAGGGGCGATGGGTGTGAGAGGTGGGGAGGCGAAGAGCCGGCGGCGCGAGGGAGGGAGAGAGAGCGGCGATGCGGGCGAGAAGATGCGCTTCGGCCGAGGTGTGGAAGGGATAAGGGGGAGAGACGGGCGGTCGCGGGCCGGGCCGACGGAAAGAAAAAAAAGGGAAAAAGAGCGGGCCTGGTCGGAGGCGAAGTGGCTGGGCCTGGGCGAGAATGGGATGCCACAGTTGTGCGCAAATATCATGTCCATCTTCTCCCTCTCCGACCGCAGCCCTTCATCGCTCGATTCCACCACCGCCGGTGAGCAACCGCCTCCATCATCTCCGCCATCTTCATCCCTGCACCGCGTTCTATGTCATGCTTCTCCTCCCTTCCCCCAGAGCGCCGCTGGAACCCCGTCGCACCAGAGCCGAGCATGCGTCACCGTCTTGAGCTCGCTGCTATCTAGCTCCAACCACCTCCAATCTCCGCGTCCGAGTCACCATGTTCGTCGTCCCTTGCGAATCTTGTTGCACCCCTCCTTCTCCTCTGCCTTGGTCGCTAGCGTCGTTGACCTTCAGGCTCAGTGCGCCGCCGTCCACAACGGCGACACGCCAACACCACATCGGAACCACGTTAGCCCCTTTGTCTTCCGTGTCCACCACGTCATGCCACCTTTGCCGCCCGGTTATACATGTTGGACCAGTCACGGTGAAGAGCAGATTATATAGGAAGGTAGTAATAACGATATCGCTGACAAAGTCAACGATATGCCGACAGATGGTGTCGATTTTTGTTCCGATTCGGATAGGTTGCACGATGACAATCTGGATCAGATACTTCATGATGTAGATGGGAACTATGATGAGAGGGAGTATGTTAAATTCTAAGGCTTGATGGAGGACTCAGAGAAACCTTTATTCTCGGGTTGCAAGCCAGAATACACAAGGTTGTTATCCGTGCTTGAACTGCTGAAATTGAAGGCAAGCAACGGTTGGTCTGATAAGAGTTTCACAACGCTGTTAGGTCTCTTAGCGGACATGCTTCTGAAGGGAAACGAGTTGCCCAAAACCACCTACAAGCCAAGAAGGTTATTTGTTCATGGAAATGGAAGTAGAAAGAATACATTTATGTCTGAATGATTGTATCCTCTACCGTAATGAGTATGCAAATATGCATGTATGTCCAGTGTGCAACACATCCCATATAAGCATAAGAATCAATCAGATGACGGCGAGAGAATCGCGGTGAAGAAAGGACCTTCTGCTAAGGTGGCATGGTATCTTCCTGTAATTCCCCGTTTGAAGCAGTTTGTTGTGAACCGAAAGGATGCAAAACTGTTGCGTTGGCACTCGGAGGAGCGTAAGAATGACAGAAAGCCACGACACTCTGCTGATTTTGCCCAGTGGAGAAACATCGATATGAGGTTTGCAAACTTCAGTGCGGAACCGAGTAATATAAGGTTTGTATTGAGTACAGATGGAATGAATCTTTTCGGTAACATGAGCAGCCGACATAGCACTTGGCCCGTAACTCTCTGTATCTACAACCTTTATCCTTGGTTGTGTATGAAGCGAAAGTATGTTTTTCTATCGATACTTATCCGAGGGCCGAAGCAACCTGGGAATGATCTTGATATGTACCTAGCACCATTGATGGAAGATCTAAAAATACTGTGGATTGAAGGGGTGCATGTATCAGATGCGTACAAACGAGAGAACTTCACTTTACGCTTCTTGTTGTTCTGCACCATAAGTGGTTATCCTGCCCTTGCTAACCTGTCGGGCAAGAGTACAAAGGGACCAAAGCCTGTACTCACTGCTTAGATGATACCGAGAGTGTGTGGCTGAAGCACTCGCGCAAAACCATGTGCATGCGTCACCATAGGTTCCTTCGGAGGGCTCACCCATACCGCAGGATGAAGAAACAATTCGATGGAGAGAAGAACAGTTCAGCTTCAAGGCATTTAAGCAGAAAAGAGGTCTATGATATGGTTAATGATTTAGATGTTGTGCTCTGAAAGGGACATAAATCGAGGACCTGTGAGAAGAATATCTGAAGAAGAGATCAATACTTTAGGACTTACCTTATTGGGAACACCTAGAAGTTCACCATTGCATCGACGTCATGTACGTAGAGAAAAATATATGTGCCAGTTTGATTGGTCTCTTACTGAACATTCGTGACAAAACAAATGATAGTGTCAACGCACTGCTTGACTTGGTTGATATGGATATCAGACATGAGTTAGCACCGACAAAGATCGATAAAGGACGAACATACCTTCCCCCTACTTGTTACACTCTGTCCAAGGTCGAGAGAAATGAACTGTGCTAGTGCTTGCATAGTGTGAAAGTTCCGTCCGGTTACTCCGCCAACATGAAGAAATTTGTTTTGATGGAACATTTGAAGTTAATTGGCATGAAGTCTTATGATTGTCATGTGCTGATGATACAGATGCTCCCTGTTGCAATTAGAAATAATTTGTCGATCAAGGTCCGAGAAACAATCATGAGACTGTGTTATTTCTCTAACACAATTACTCAAAAGGTCATCGATCCCGAAGGACTAGATGCTCTATAGGACAAGGTGGTGACGACTGTATGTGATCTTGAGATGTATTTCCCTCTGTCATTTTTCGATATCACGGTCCATCTCATTGTTCACATTGTGAGGGAGATAAAGATGTGCGGGCCCGTGTTCCTACATAGCATGTACCCGTTCGAGAGGTTCATGGGAATTCTCAAGTCATATGTATGGAATCGATCTCGGCCGGAGGGTAGCATCGTTGAAGGTTATGAAACAGAAGAGCTCATTGAGTTCTGCGTTGATTACATGGCTCAAGTCGAACTGATAGTTGTGCCTCGATATCGCTATGAGGGGAGGCTCAAGGGTATCGGGACTATCAAAAGGAAAGCAATCACTCCAGATATGGATGCATATGCTCAAGCCCATTTCATGGTCTTGCAACATATGACTGAAGTGTCCCCGTATATCGACCAGCACAAGGACGTGCTTCGGCAACAGAATCCGAAGTGGCCAGATGTTTGGATCACGAGACAACACAATAGTCGGTTCAACCAATGGTTGAAGGAGCGATTCGCTAGAAGCTCATCAAGTGATATGCTCACATGGTTTGCAAAAGGGCCAACATTTACTGTTGTGACATGACAAGGATACGACATAAATGGGTACACATTCTATACGCTGGCTCAGGATATAATTAGCACTAACTAGAACAGTGGTGTCCGCATAGATGCATGCAGTACCGATGGGCTGAGGAGCTCTTACTATGGGCTCATAGAGGAGATTTTGGAGCTCGACTACGTGCTTTTCAAGACCCCCCTGTTTTGGTGCCGTTGGGTTCATCTCCCACAGGTGAAGGTTGACAAGTATGGTGTCACTACCGTGGACCTCGAACGTGTTGGATACAAAGACGAACCATTCGTACTCGCTAACCAAGTTGTTAAAGTCTTCTATGTAACCGACCAGGTAAATAAGAAGTGACATGTAGTTCTTCATAGAAAAAAGGAGGATTATTTGGGTTGAGAATGTAGTGGACGAGGAAGACTACAATCAATTTAAAGAGTTGCCTCCTTTCGGAAAGGGCATAAGGGTCAAGGAAGAACAACATGACGAAACTAGCTACATACGTGTCGATCATCATGAAGGGCTAATTTTTAAAGATTGAACAATGTATGTATATGTTCTGAATGGTTAATTCTAGTTCATTTCAGTTAATTGATTTGTACTGTGAAATGGATGTGCTTGTTTCTGAAATAAATATTAATTGGATGTATACATGTACTTGTGTTTCTGCTTGTTTCAGAGGGCATGGCTAATATTTCCTGAGACTAGCCAATAAACAGAACTAGATTTACCAATTCAAAAGAATATCACAAATGGTTTCATCTAAAAACCGTCTGTGATACATCAGATATCACATACGGTTTCTTCTACAAACCGTCTGTGATACATCAGATATCACAGACGATTTTATCTACAAACCGTCTGTGATACGTAATCTATCAAAGACGGTTATTTATTGGAACCGTCTGTGATACATCAGATATCACAGACAATTTTATCTACAAACCGTCTGTGATACGTAATCTATCAAAGATGGTTATTTATTGGAACTGTCTGTGGTATTATTTATCACAGATGGTTCTACTTTAGAACCGTCTATGATGTCCAACCCTATTTATATTCGAACTCTAGGGTTTGCCATGCCCCTCCCCACTCAAACGATTAAGTTTTTCAACTACTCACCCTCCTCCTCGAGCCCGTCGCCACCGTCCTCGACACCGCCTCCTCCTCGAGCCCGTTGCCACTGTCCTTGATACTGCCTCCTCCTCGTGCCCGGCATGACTCCTCCACCGAGCCCGTCGTCGTCCCTCGATGCCACCTCCTCCTTGAGCCAGTAGCGCCTCCCCGAGCCCGAGCACGTGTCACCTCCTCCTCCCCTAAGCCCGCCGCCTCCTCTCCTCACCCGAGGCCGCTTCCTCCTCCTCCACCACCTCTGAGGTCGGCGAGCCTCCCCTTCGACACTTCCCTACTGCTCCGGTACTGCTCCCTGCTCGTCCTTCTCCTCGACACCCAAAGGTAACCGATGCCAAGTTGCCGACCTTGACGCCCCTTTCCCTCACTCTTTCTATCAATAGTCCATCATGCTGTCATGGTCCTCATGGACTCATGTATCTGGTTCAAACACTGAGTAGTATGAGGTGTTGTACTTGTTTTAGAAATTTTTATTTGTTCTAGTCAGTGATTCAGATGGTATTTGTTTTGATACTACTATTAGAATATGTTGCAGTGTGGTATGGTGGGCTTGAGATGAATGCTCTGTGATGATAATAGTCTTGTACTGAAATTGTTTTGATAATTAGGTTTGAACTTTAGCACTAATTGGAATGCTTACTCTACATCTAAGAGCAATATCAAAATGTTAAATCTTAGCTTTATGTTGATTACATTTATTCACATGATATTTGTGTTAAGCATATTATTCTTTTTAAATAACTTTGAGGATTTACATGTTTATATGTCAATTATGTCATTGTATTCGTCCTAATTTCTTCCCTACATATCCCAATTATTTATTAATTGGTGTGTATACCCATACACATAGAGATCGAATCTTATGATAATATGTTTATGCATGTCAGAACTTCTATTTCTTGTGAAGATGTCTTCCGCTCATTCTTCGTCATCGTCGCCTCATGCATCTGATGCACCGTCCTCTGAAATATCAAAGCGCGGTAGAAGAAGAGGAATATCGAAAAGGCCTGTGGGTCAATTTTGTTGTAAATATGCCCTAGTGGCAATCATAGAGATGATGATATTTCATTATGTTCATGTTTTTGATAATATGTTATCGTGTTCCTTGAATGAATCATTTGTTATAGATCAATAAGTATGTGACTTGTTGGTGGAACTCTTTAACTTATATGATGTCATTCTAAATGCATCCCTGGTCGGAGGTCACTGGTCGGAACACCAGTGACTCTATGACTAGCACATGTATTGATTGATGAACTGGTTTCACCGGTCATAGATATGGAGATATCAAATCAATAATGTGAACACATGTTAGAGAACATGGTGTTGGATAGACCCATCATTGAGACACTATTGAGATTGTTATGAATCTTTATGTCATTAGTTGGTCTCAAGTAATGATGATGTATAATCCTTAGACCTAAGATCAGCATGGTTTTCTACATGTGTAATAGCACTCTTAGGGGTTGCCAAACGCTACTCCGTAACTGGGTAGTTATAAAGGTAGCTTTTAGGTATGCTATGAAACATGCGGAGGAATGTGACTGATCGAGATGGGATTTGCCCCTCCTAACATAACAGGAGAGATGTCTCTGGGCCCCTCGTGGTGATCAGATAAAGAAAGTGCATGGCCATGCCACTAGTGGTCGACGTGTCGACCGCATGATGTTGTCCGACACTCGATCGAGAAAGAATTGAACAGTCCATGGATGACACATCATCTCACCTGGAATTCAACCAGACATCATGAGGCAAAAGGAGAATGCATGAGTAGGTCGCTTAGTTTGATCAGTTACGGAGTAGTCGTATGGAGATACGTGCTAGTCGTAGACTGGTCAAACGTAATCACAGAATGGTAAGAACCTAGTCGTAAGGAGTTACGAACTGGTCGTGACCAATTACAACCTGGTCATATAGAGATACGAACTTGTCGTAAGTGATGAGGACCTGATCATAGATCATATTACATCAAGGTTCGTCCGATTTATTCTATGTGTCTTTGGGAATCGTTATGTGCTGCTAGGTACCGCTAACGACTAGTGATCGGTAAAGAGTTTCCGAGTCATAACCGATTACACATGAACCTGTGGGGTCGCACACTTAAAGTGCAAGGATCTGTTTTGGATGGTGATCCGAATTTGTATAGGCCACGAGTTCCTAATGGGCCTCCAGGCCGAGACCCATCATGGATGCCTATATAAAGAGGGGCGGTGGCATGGGGTAGGATGAGATGATCTTTGGAAGAACTCCTGAAACCCTAATAGCCACGCCTTCTCAACCACGCTGCCAGTGCTAGCACTCCAGTGCGTGGTGATCTTGCCCCGTACGTGTAGATACCTCGAAGGTGTTGTTGCGAAGCATCAACACTAGGACGATCCGCGATTTGTGTTGATCACCGGAGACGGAGAAGAAGACGCGTGGTGGGTACGGCCACTTGAAGAAGCAGACGCGCGTCGAGTACGACTACTCGAAGGAGGAGATGCGTCGCGAGTACGACTACGACTGCATTAACTCGCTACAATGACCAAACTTCCGCTACGAGTCGGCGAGTCAAGCGGTAATCTCGTGATCTACTACTTGATGTGGTTCCTTGGTTGCGCGGTAAATTTTTTTTATGCTATCGTAGCCTTACCGCGTTACCCAAGAAATTTACCATCACGGAGGTCGATGAGTATTGAACCCCTATCAATCCTCTCCGAGCAGCATCCACGTTCCGGAGAACGGTCAGAATAGTTGCACAAGAATGGGTCAACATCACCTATGATTCGTAGAAGGAGTTGACCAAAGCTCAGAAAGGTGAGCTACTGATGGATATTTTCCAATCGTTTGAGATCCCAGAATAACACCAGGACTCCGTGCGACGACACGCGTTACTACAGGTGTGCAAAGCGTGGAAGAACTTCAAGAGCATGCTTGTCAAAAACTATGTTGAGAAGGATGTGACGTCCTTCCACAAGTATCTATTCTTGGAAGAGTACTGGGAAGAATTTATGGTGAAGAAGACGACATATGATTTTAGGAGTGAAAGTGCAGCCCACAGGGCCCTCCAGGCAAAAACACGTACCCCCACAAACTCGGCACTGCTAGATATGCGGGTAAAATCCCACAATGGAGGGATCAGGACAGGCAGGCAAACCTTTCAAATGCCTCCCAACCATTTGCCGAGATCCCTGATGACCGTGCCCGAAACTGGCTAAGAGCGAGGTTATCTACACTGTCTTCAGGGTTCATCTCCTTTCCATACCCCGCAGACAAGGAAGTGTCCCAACGCCTAGTAAGATATCAAACTATCTAGTTTGTAATTACTCCATAACTTCATTGGAAGTGAAATGACATATCGGTCTATTGCAGGAAACACTGAGTGCACAATCTTCCGAAGGCTCATTCCAGGCAGTCAGGGAGAAAGATATACTCTCCACGCCCTGGGAAACGATGAGCACCCGGGTCGCACGAGAGGTCTTGGTCTTTTTGTTCCATGAAAATATGGATTCTTAGTGGACTCCGAAGCGTACCGGAGTAGGAAGAGAGCCAAAGTCGAGCGCTATGCACAGCTACGAGAGGAGATTCATGAATCCCTCATAAATGAGATCACATAATCAATCAGAGATGAGATCAATGATCGCGTTAGAGATGAGACACAATGGCAGATGGAGAGCCTTGAGGAAAGGCTTAAGAAAAATCGGTTGCAAGCCTCTGCCCCTATTGTGCTTGCCAGCCCCCAAACTTCTGAATAGTTGTGTGTCCAACCCTAACCCTACCGCAAAAGGCGATGACAAATTCCTGTTGATGACATCCTGGTAATATTTATTATCTCTGGAATGCTCGATCCATTGATAGGCCTGTTAGAGTAGCTAATTTTGTATTATTATGTAGATGGCTACGAAGTGCAAGCTCTAAGTGAGATATGCCTTTGTTGCCCTAGATGCTGCTTGGGGCCAAGCGTATCCATCTAGTGCCAGGCTTTGGTGCATGGTGTCAATCTAGCATTGGGCTTCGCAAAAGTGAATGTGGACGGTGTTCATACCAATTTCGCGGTCGTCCTACTGCAGATTCTCCCGAACGACGAGGTCATGACTCTAGGGCAAACCATTGGAACATTCATCCAATGGCCCAAGAGTGATATCTGTCTGGAGCTACCTACTCTGGTGTCAACTTCGTGAGAAGTCCTGTAATGGTGTCAAGTCCACGGGAGCTACCAGCACTGAAGCGGCAAGGGCCTGGTGCATCAGATGCATCGACACCTCATGCTCAGTCGACTCTCGTGAAGTCGACCTATAAAAAGCGAGGCAACAAGGGCAAATCGAAGATGGTCAACTCCTGTTCTCATATCCCCTTCCTGTCATTGGCCCGGAAATTCTTGCTAGGCGAGCCCTTGGTTGAGACGGTAGAGCACGACCGTACCCTAGGATTTGCTTGCATGAGATTGCATGTATTGTACATGGAACATGCCAAAAATACGGATAGACAACGATGCTCAGGTGTCAACGTCAAGTTCAAGAAGGATCATCTTAACCACGTGGTTCAAGACTGTATCTTCACAGTGACCTTCGAGGACTTGTTCTTTCTCTTCAACCTCGACGCCCTCGGCCGCCTCACTCATGCGATACTAGACACTTTAAGTGTGTACAATCATGGTCAACGTTTATGTAATACCGATAAATGTTTTATTTAACTCCTTGCTTTTGTGTGTGTATGTATATACACACACACACACATGATTTCTGAAGCAGAATTAAGAAATTCACTGGTAGGTTTCCTCGACCCACACTTGGTCTCCTTGCAAACCATCAAGGAGAATGTAAAATTCATCGAGGATTACATGATAGAGTCATTGCTTGCTCACCGCGATAAGGAATTCATACTTTTGCCCTATAACCAGGAGTAAGTGCTGCACTAGTGGCTATACTTGTTGATTTGTACATCAGGAATTGGTTCCTCTAGAACATGTTCCTTTTTATCTTGCCTAAGAATAATTCTCAGGTTGCGGGACCAATCCGCAAAATTTGTTCCATTCAGTTTTTCCTTATCAAGAATCGAACGTAAAACAAAACTGGATGTAGGTACAGCAGATGGTGCCATGATCTACAACAGAAATATGCAACACTAAGACATATGTTCAAGAAAAGTAACTTCTATTAAACAATTTAATGAAGATACTCCCACTGAATACCATATCCCTCTTATGATATTTAGTGATTCAAGACCCACAATCAGTTAATCTACTAGTGAGCTTTGGCATCACTGCTAGAAGATTAGTGAATATGGTAGGCAACCCCTTGCTAATCATATCTCTATATGACTCTTATTGTTGGGCAGCATCTCTGTGCTCCGGCATCCAACCCTATGCCCCAAAGTCCATAACCGTTATGATGACCTTGTCAAGTTAAACCAACGCTTGTGTGTAAGTGTCCGACACAAACCCATCTAGTCAAGGAATATTAATGGCACTCTGCTTTAGTAAGACCTACCATCAAAATACAAGACTATGGATGGTGCAGCTAATTGGGAGGGCATCAATTTAACTTAATATTATCTGAGGGAAATTTACTTCTACCATGTTAAACGCATATCAAGCAATTAAATAACATGCATAGAAATAAATGAACAGGAATATAAGGGCATTCACAGATAATCAAATTGCATTGTGATATAGTATGACCCTTTCTTGTGGTGATCTCCATCGCCAAGCATCCTGTTCGTTATGTCTCCAAGTTGCCAAAACTTCCAAGTACTCCCACTAAGCCATTACTCCTAACAGCACTAGGGATAAAATACATGGAGTAATTAGCACCACAAGGCGACACGCAGGCCGTTATACAAATATAGACAGCCTTGGGCTGCAATAAACATGACACACAGGTCATGAGCATTACACACATGCATGCATCTCATACATCATGGGTCATACTATTCACAGCAACCTACAAAAACAAGTTAGGCATGGAATAGCATTCTAACGGGCAACACACATTTCAAAAGCATGGTCCGATTACCCAGCACGGCGGTCCCGCTAGCCGGTAGGAGTATTTCAACAAGAACACACATTTTTTTCAGAACATGAATCTTTTTCACGAAATCGAGCCTTGGAAATCATCAGATTAATCATACTGACCCTATTCTGAACCGATCTGATCATTTCCTTGATACGACCACACGCTGCGGCATACTCCGATGGCGGAATTCCGACTGGTAGGAGTATCATGCAATGTGGTCGAGAATAAGCGCAATAAAACATCCGATACTATACAATCGTATCTCCGATTCGATCAACCACATTGATCTTCGCGTGCTCCAATGGATTTATGATCACTGTCTACCACGATGGCAGAAACTGGCCGGTAGAGGCAAGTCGTGATACGACCATGCAAGCACGATCACGTAATAACGAATAAAACCCATCTTACCACCAATGCATATGGACGATCATATCGTCCACCGCCAAAACAGAGATAGATCACATCTATAACTGCCACATATCACAGTATGTGTCCAATCCGAATCTAGAACTAGACGGCATGGCTCTGATACCACTGAAGTGTAACGCCGTAAGGTTACGATAGCATAAACAAAAATTTACCGCGCAACCAAGGAACCACCGCAAGTAATAGATCACGAGTACCGCTAGACGTGCCGACTCGTAGCGGAAGTAAAGTCGTTGTAGCGAGTTGATGCAGTCGTAGTCGTACTCACGACGCGTCTCCTCCTTCGAGTGGTCGTACTCGTCGCGTGACTTCTTCTCTGACTCCGGTGAGCGTCACGAGTTGCGGATCGTCCTAGTGCTGATGCTTTGCAACAACACCTCCGAGGTATCCACACGTACGGGCATGATCACCACACGTTGGAGTGCTAGCACCGGCAGTATGGTTGAGAAGGTGTGGCTATTAGGGTTTTGGGAGTTCTTCCAAAGATCATCCTCTACATCACCCATGCCACCGCCCCTCTTTATATAGGCATCCATGATGGGTCTCGACCTGGAGGCCCATTAGGAACTCTTGGCCTATACGAATTTGGATCACCATCCAAAACAGATCCTAGCCCTTTAAGTGTACGACCCCACAGGTTCATGTGTAATCAGTTATGACTCGGAAACTCTTTTCCGACCACTAGTCGTCAGCGGTACCTAGCAGCACATAACGATTCCCAAAGACACATAGAATATATCGGACGAAGCTTGATGTAATATGATCTATGATCAGGTCCTCATCACTTACGACCAGGTTGCAATTGGTCACGACCAGTTCATAACTCCTTACGACCAGGTTCTTACCATTCTGTGATTACGTTCGATCAATCTACGACTAGATCGTATCTCCATACAACTAGCCCGTAACTGATCGAACTAAGCGACCTACTCATGCATTCTCCCTTTGCCTCACGATGTCTGGTTGAACTCCAGGTGAGATGAAGTGTCATCCATGGACTATTTAATACTTTCTCGATCGAGTGTCGGATAACTTCATGTGGTCGATATTTCGACCACTAGTGGCATGGCCATGCACTTTCTTTATCCGATCACCACGAGGGGCCCAGAGACATCTCTCCTGTTATGTTAGGAGGGGCAAATCCCATCCCGACCAGTCACATCCCTCCGCATGTTTCATAGCATACCCGAAAGCTACCTTTATAACTACCCAGTTACGAGTAGCGTTTCGCAACCCCTAAGAGTGCTATTACACATGTAGGGAACCATACTGATCTCAGGTCTAAGGATTATACATCATCATTACTTGAGACCAACTAATGACACAAAGATTCATAACAATCTCAATAGTGTCTCAATGATGGGTCTATCCAACCCCATGTTTTCTAACATGTGCTCACATTATTGATTCGATATCCCCATATCCATGACCGGTGAAACCAGGTCATCAATCAATATATGTGCTAGTCATAGAGTCACTGGTGTTCCGACCAGCGACCTTCGACCAGGGATACATTTAGAATAACATCATATAAGTTAAAGAGTTCCACCAACAAGTCACATACTTATTTATCTATAACAAATGATTCATTCAAGGAACACGATAACTGTGGATATCATGGGAATATGCTTCAGATCTTAGGATGATGTGACAATTGGCAATGGCGTTTACAGTTTGTCGTTTCATGTGTTTTCGAAAGTTTGAATCGCGAGAAGTAACGGTCGACCGGTCGTAGCATAAGCGGTCGACCGTCCCAAATCGGTCCGGCCGCCATAGGCGTGATCGGATCGTGAACTTAAAAAGTGTTATTTTGAGCTGGGCAAAAAATAGAGGGTGTAGGTTGGAGAGGGGAGTCTATTGCACTTAGTCCCATAATTTTGGGAGGCTCCAGTCAAAAGTTCTATTGGATTGAAAATTCCAGTAGGTTTCGGTTTTGAATCTTGAAAATCGCTAAGTCATGCTAAGCGATCCGACCGGCCCATGTGTGGCGGTCGACCGCCATGTCGGCGATCGAGGCCGACTCTAGGGGCGGTCTGACCGGTTTCCACTTGGTTCGTCGCCCGGCATGGCGGCGTTGTGCGGTTGTTAGGTCAAAGTAATGAGTTTCAGGGCATATATGGTGCATGATGCATGTTTTGACTAACATGGGTCAAGTTGTAAAGAATTTACTCCCAAATTCGGTTTATTTGTCTATTGTTGTGCAGGTTGCTTGGTGGTCAACGACGGTCAACGGCGAGGATGATCGGGACTAGGATTGGAGAGCTGAGGTCCAGAACGATCGACGATGCCGGGTGAGGTCAATGTACTCAAGCGTGGTGCAAGATGGACAAGGGTGACCTATTAGCTAATCCGAGGCGCAAGATGGCGTTAGGTGTAGGTAGTTAGGTCAAGAGGAGATAAAGACGATATTTTAAAATACATGCGTATGTGTCCCATTTGTTTTGGGCCTTAACGGGAGCCCAATAGGATCAAACATATAGAAGGTCTAAGCCTCCACTATAAATAGGAGAGGGTGGTGGCTGCACCACCTCTTCGTCTCTTTTGCAATTCTTGTAAACCCTAATTTTCTTAGGGAGAGTTTTTGTGGAGGCTAGGGTTCTTGATGTTTGATGTGATTTTTGTGCTCTCGGATTGAGCATTGTCCTCCATTGATGGAGTGGCTGCAAGCCCTGATCATATCAATCAATCAAAGTAAAGTTTGATCAATATTTTGTCTCATTGCGTTCTTTCTCTCTATTTGATGATTTTGGGTCTTTCTTTGATCTGAGAGTTTTTTTATTGAATTCTTCATGTTATCTAGCTTGCTGTGACGTGTGGGAACCTATCTAGGATCATCTTGATCATCAATCACCCACGAGCAAGATCTTGGATCAAGTTTTCATTTTGACCCGATTTTGAACCCTTCTTTGATCAAACGAAAAAGGATCTTTATTCTTTTAAGAATTATCATAAATTTCGATTGGAATAGGTTCCTGATATCATATAGATGGTGTGTTCCAAGTTTCATCAAGTTTGGATTAGTAGATCAAAAGTTGCATCTATTTTCATCTTCGTCATCGGGTTTGTTCTTACGCTACGGAGGTCAAGGTCGATCCGACTGAAATCGGTCCGACCGCCCAAGGCCAGCGGTCCGACCGACAGCGCACTGATAGTTGCTATCTTGTGTTTTGATCGTTTGTAGTCTTGCTTAGGGGTGTTTATTGGATTCAATATTAGTCTTCCGTTGTACTGATATACTGATCTTCATAGCTTCCATAGCTACTGGAGTAAAATATTATTGGATCCATTATTTGTAAAAAAGTGAGCGTGCTCCTATTCACCCCCCCTCTAGTCGCCTTTTCGGTCCAACAAGTGGTATCAGAGCCGGTTAGTTCAATCTTGATCTTAACCGGTCAACGAACTTGGCGATGGATAGATACTCCACAAAGCCGCATATCTTCAATGGGCACGACTATGCCTATTGAAAGAATCAGATGCGAGTCTTCCTTGAGAGCGAAGGACACGCTATATGGGAGGTTGTTCGAGTCCCGCTCATTTTGCCCGAAGTTTCTACGCCGGCTTCAGAAGCCCTTTTGGCTAACAACAATAAGGCTAAGAACCTCTTGTATGGTGGGCTTGGGAGACAAGAGTATGATCGGATTTGCAATCTTGAGACCGCGCATGAGATTTGGAACACTCTCGAAATTTACCATGATGGTTCGTCCCAAGTCAAGAAAGTACGCCAGACAGTCTATAAGCGTGAATACAACAAATTCGAGATGCGTCCTGGAGAGAGCATCGATGACATTTTCAGTCGCTTTAATAAATTGATAAATCAGATGAAAGCTGTTGGTATTAAATATTCTCAATTTGAAAATACCACCCATCTCTTGGCTGTAATCAACACCAAGGAGTGGGAGATAAAGGCTACAGCCATTGAGGAGAATGTCAATCTTTCTTATCTGACTTTGGAGCTGCTCTATAGCAAGCTTAAGACTCATGAGATCAAGAGGATTGATCCTCCCAAAAAGGAAAATATGGCTTTGGTAGCAGACCCGCTCAAGAGAGCTCCTGATGTGTCTTTTGAGTCTTCTTCTGGATTTTCACTTGCTGGTTTATCTGCTATTCATGAAGAAGAGTTTGAGAGTCTTACTGAGGCTGAGTTGGCCCTCATAGTCAGAAAGGTCACACGGGCCTATAACAACATGAGAAACAGAAATCGAGGAGGTCCCGTGACTTGTTATGAGTGTGGTGAGCTTAATCATATCCGGGCAAATTGCCCCAAGCTGAAAGGTAAGAGCAACCATAAGGAGGGAAAGTCGGCTTGGAAAAAGCCTCAATGGAACAACTCAAGGTATGATGTTGCCTAACTGACAAAGGCCGCTTACCGGGTGCTTGCCGCTTTTGAGGATCAATCCTTAAGCGATGTTGACTCCAGGAGTGAGGAGGACAAGGAGGAGGAGATCCCTCAAAACAAGAAGAAGGGTGAGGCCAAGGATTTCACCGGCTTGTGCTTCATGGCCGACTCCGTTAATGACGACAACGATGAGGTACCTCCTTCCTATGATGTTCTTGCTGATAGATGTGAAACAATATTTGAGCAACTCATGAGTCAGGATAAGGCTTTAGAATATGTCATGGCTAGGAACAAGGACTTAGAGTCACAAGTAGGTAATTTGACTTTAGAACTTGAAAATGCTAAGAGTCTTGAATCTGATGAATGTTCATCCTGCCATGCTTTGCACTCTGAATTTGTTAAACTGCAATCTGCTCATGATATTGCTTTACAACAACTTGAAAATGCTAGGACTGAACTTGTTGAGGTTAAATCTGCTCCATGTGAAAATTGCTTAGAGTCTAGCAAGTTAGTTGCTTCTAGTGTGGTTGATTCTAACCTTTGCACTTTTTGCTTAGAATGCGAACATGAAGTTAAAGATATCTTAGAAGCAGCTAGAGCAAAATATGCCAAGCTTAATGACAGTATTGAGTCTTCTACATGTGCTTCGTGTCCAGTTCTTCAACTTGAAACTGCTTTATATGAGGAAAAATATGCTAGAGCTATTAAGGATAAAACATGTGAATCATGTGTTAATTTTAAACAAGAAAATGCTTATCTTAAGGATACCTTAGAAAAATTCTCTAAAGGTAAGAAACAATTAAACATGATTCTGGACAAGTCTAAAACTCCTTATAAAAAGCAAGGATTATGATACAATAATGTTCAAAATAATTCTAACCCAAAAGTTACTCAAGTCTTGGAAAATGGGTTAATTGAATTCAAAACACAACCTGCAAAAATTATCTTTAAATCTGCAGGTATTGCCCAACCGTCTGTTAAGTCTAAGGGTGCTTCTCCCAGTGGTATTAAGTATCATTGCACCTATTGCAAAAAAGGTTGGGCATTTGATTGAGTTCTGTTGGCGTAGGTTGAAAAACGATAAGAAAATTTTTGCTAGAATTTCAACTAATCAACCTAGAGCTTCTATGAGACATGGTAACATAGAAAAGAATAAACCTGATTTAGGATTTGTATCACATGCTCATCATTATGCTCCTAAACAGGATAACTCTCATATTAGTTTAACCATTGCTCATAACAGAATTTCAAATAAAATCAAGGATAGCACTTCTGCTTTACATACTACTCGCAGACGTGTGTCTCAGTACTGGGTCCCTAAGTCTTGTTTAACTAACCCCAGTATCTGTTGGACCGAAAAGGCGACTAGAGGGGGGGTGAATAGGAGCACGCTCACTTTTTCACAAATTATAAATTCAATACAATCTTACTCCAATAGCTATGATGAAGTTATGAAAATCAATATACCAGTACAGCGGAAGACTAGTATTGAATTCAATTGAACCCCCTAAGCAATATGACAAAAACCACAAAGATCAAAGCAATACAATGTACTGGCGGTCTGACCTCTGGACTTGACCGGTCGGACCAATTTCCAGGCGGTCGGACCGCTGTTATACTGGCGGTCGGACCGCTGCCCGGTCGGACCGGTGGTGAGGAGCGGTCGGACCGGCAGACTCCAGAACAGATCTGAAACAGTAAAAACAGCCCGATGACGAAGTTGCAATTAGGTCTAACTTTTGATTCTCAACTCCAAACTTTACGAAACTTGGCACACACCTTCTCTATGCTATTGAGGACCTATTCCAATCGAATATTATGATAATTCTTGGCTAGATCCTGAACAGTTGTCAATTGAGTAAGAGAGGGTCTAAAAACGGGCAAGAACGAAAACTTGATCCTAATGCTTGTTCGTGAGTGATTTATGATCAAGATGATCCTAGATAGGTTCACACATATCACAGCAAGCTAATTCACATGAAGAAATTAATCAAAACTTCACGGATCAAAGAAAGCCCTAAAATCACGAAATTGAAAGCAAGAACTAAAAGAGACTTATCTCAAGCAAACCTTGCAAAGATTAAATTAAGTGATTGATCTTTGGATTACACCCACTCCATCAAAAACGATGGTCAATCCAAGATCACGAAAATCACCTCAAACCATCAAGAGCCTAGCCTCCACCTCAACTCCCCTAAGCCAATTAGGGTTTTGAAACATAAAAGGCGAGAGAGGCAGTGCGCACCACCACCTCCTCCTATTTATAGTGGAGGCCTAGAACTTCTAGGGTTTGACTCTATTGGGCTCCTGTTAAGGCCCACTAACAAACGGGTCACACACGCACGCTTCGCAAAGCGCCGTCTTTAATCTTTTGACCTAAACCGCTTCACCATGCCCCATGAATTCGCCAATAGGTTACCCTTGTCCATCTTGTGTCACGCTTGAGTCCATTGACCTCACCCGGCATCATCGATCGTTCTGGACCTCAACTCTCCAAGTCTAGTCCCGATCATCCTCGCCGATGACCGTCGTTGACCACCAAGCAACCAGCACAACCATAGACAAGCAAACACGGATTCGGGAACAAGTTCTTCACAACTTGACCCATGTTTGTCAAAACATGCATCATGCAATACATATGCCATGATACCAATGAACTTGACCTAACAAAATAACATCACCACGAAGTTGGCTGATGTTCATAAGTGGAAATCGGTCTGACCGCTCACTGTGAGCCGGTCGGACTGCCCTCTGGCCGGTCGGACCGCTCCCTGTGAGCCGGTCAGACCGCCACAAGGGACTTAGCCTAATTTCAAGCCCTGAAATTCCGAAACCTTCTGGAAATTTAAAACGAATAGAACTTTTGCTTGGGAACTCCAAAAACTATGAGACCAAGTGCATTGGGATCCCCTCACTTGCCTACATACTCTATTTTTGGCCCAACACATTCTGACACTCTTTCGTCACGGCCAGTCCGACCGCCGCACATGGCCGGTCCGACCGATTTGGGACCGGTCGGACCGCCATGCTATGGCCGGTCGGACCGCCCCTGTCCAGAAAGCCTGAACTTTGTCGAAAACCCTGTGAAACGATAAAACAAAAATGCCATTGCCAATTATCACATCATCCTAAGATCTGGAGCATATCCCCATGATATCCACAGTATCGAGACACATCATTCTTCTGTACCTTGATTTTTCAGGATCACCGCGGAAAGAGGAAGGACACGTAGTTCATCGACTCCGACTGTTCACGTCACATGATCGGAGACTCCAGATGGCTCATCTCCTTCACGCGGTCGACGGGTGATGATTTCATCACTTTTGGAAATAATGGTCTTAAGCAAGCCCTTAGAGCCTGGTTTGGTAGACTTAAGATTTCTCTTTGCTTAAGAATGATTTTGAGATGGGTAAGGTAGACAAGACTTTATTCATTCTTAGGCGTGGTAATGATTTCCTGCTTGCTCAAAGTTACGTTGATGATATTATGTTTGGTGGTTCTTCTAATGCTCTTGTTTTCAGCTTTTCTGAGACTATGTCCAGGGAATTTGAGATGAGTATGATGGGGGAGCTCAATTACTTTTTGGGGCTTCAAATCAAGCAATGCAAGGAAGTAATCTTTATCCATCAGACGAAGTACACTAAGGACTTGCTCAAACGTTTCGACATGGGTGACTGCAAGCCAATCTCCACTCCCATGGCTACTTTGACTGTTTTGGATCGAGATGAGGAAGGAGAAGCCGTGAATCAACGCGAGTACCGCAGCATGATCGGTTCCCTTCTGTACCTGACGACCTCGAGACCGGACATCCACTTCACGGTCTACCTTTGTGCGAGGTTTCAGACGTCTCCGAGGACTTCCCATCGCCAAGCCGCTAAGCGCATATTCAGGTATTTACACTCTACCCTTCTGTATGGCATTTGGTATTCATGTTCTTCATCTTTGTCTATTCAGGGGTTTTCTGATTCTGATTTTGCTAGCTGTCGGTTAGATAGGAAGAGTACCTCAGGTACTTGTCACTTTCTAGGCACTTCTCTTGTATCTTGGTCTTCTAGGAAGCGTCTTACATTGCACAATCCCTTCTTGAAGTGAATATGTAGCTGCTTGCTAGTTCTTTGTAGTCAGATTTCTGGATGGTAACCACTCTTAAGGATTATGGGTTAAATTTTGCTAGTGTTTCTCTTTTCTGTGATAACACTTCTGCCATTAATATTGCTAAGAACTCAGTGCAACATTCTCGGACCAAGCACATAGATATTCGCTATCACTTCCTTAGAGACCATGTCGAGAAAGGTGATATTGTGCTACACTTTGTGGAGTCCGAGGCTCAACTGGCTGATATCCTCACCAAGCCTTTAGACCCAACTAGGTTTGCCACCTTGAGAAGCGAGTTAGGGGTAATCTATTCCTATGGGTTGGTTTGAGGCGGAGTTCGATCTTTTCTGATCTTACCTTGTTCTTTTGATCTTTTCTCGTTCTTTTTCTGAACTTATTGATCTTTTTGAACTTTTTAGGTTTTTAGGCTTTTTATTGCATCTCATTGTATCATATTGCATTCATATGAAAAATACAACAAGTGGTATGAAAAATCCAAAAAGTTGCATTGTAATATAAGTTTTTCTGCTTATCTTTTAAAATTGATGAAGTTTTGCCTATTACCCTTTGGAGATTTAGTATTTCAATTCTTGCTAAATGCCATGTCTAGTTCTTTGACTTGCCAGAATTATCATTCTTTTACATGTGTAGCTAAGTCTTTGCTGTATGAGCTAGAACTCTAAAACAACTCGAACTAAAAACTACAATTTGTGGATGTTTTAGCTAGTTGCGCAATTAGTACTTCTTTTGTGACATTGGCCCTGTCAGAATTTCTTTGTTAGCTCTTGAATCTAAAATTGACCATTACTTGAGCTTCTTGTGTTCTTGAGATTCTAAAACTGCTCTTATGAAACAATGAAAAATCAAGATTGTCTTATGCTTAAATTGTGCCAAACTATTCTTACGAGACTGCTTGTCAAAGACATGAACTTGGAGATAGTTTGATGATCCAGACGATCTCATGGGGATTGCTTGGCAGAAATGACATGAACCTCAAGATTTGTCATACAGTAGAAGCTTAGAAAGAGTTTGTGGATGGCTCCTAGTCCAGGATCTTCTTTACTAAGATATACCTTTAATCAACTTCTGGTCGAAGCTTAGGATGAGTTTGTGGATAACTCCTAGTCTAGGATCTTGTCACTAAGTTAGATCATTAGTCAACTTCAATATTCAGTGCAAATGAGAAAAATGTTGAAAAATGGGTATTTGAGAAATTTGAGCAAAATGATTCAATACAGGACCTGATTGACTCTTAATGTGGTCTTTGTTAGATTTTTTATCTCACTTTGACATTTTGACATGGCCAGTTTCACTTTAGGATCCCAGTTGATGAACTTGCTGAATTTGAAGCTTTGCTTAAAATGATCAAATCTGCTGCTTTACTTTTGAGCCTTCGTGCTTAGCTTTGATATATATGTCTTATCATGATCTTGCTAGCGCTGTCAGGCTTGATATGTTGTTTGTGCAATATTAGAAATGCTGGTTTGTTCTTTTGGGTAATCTCCAAAGCTTCTTGTAATCAAAAATTAAAAAATACAAAAATGAAGCCACTCCATTGCACTTCATGCATACTCCTTCTTATGCTTCTTATGTTTCTTTCTTCATTCTGCATTTGTTATCTCTGGATGAGAGGAAGGCGTGATTCCTTGATGACTCCATTGTCAAAGGGGGAGAAGATGTGTTAAAATGGGTTAATGCTGTCTATAGGGGGAGAGAAGATTTTTGGAGAAGATGGATATTTCAGTGTTGGGAGAAGATATATAAAAATGATAAAAAGGGGGAGAAATTGAAAATTTAAAAGTTTCTGAAATTTGAGAATCATAGTGAGGGGGAGTTTTTGAATTGCAATCTTATTGTCTTATTGATTCTTCTGAACTTGAATTACATTTTCTAATCCTCACAATGATCATAGGTCAATTGAACAATTGTTCTTTCATATGGACCTTAAGTGAGATTTTTGACTCTTTTCTGGAAATCAAAGTTTTTATGCTTTCTTTTGCCTTATCTCACATGCCTATGCTATTCTGATGCAAGCTTGGTCATTTTCATTGCTTTTTCCTTGCTTATGGACCAAGTTGCGCCTTTGTGCGAAAACGAAAGTATTTTACTTTTCAAACCTCCAACTTACATTTTCTGGATTATTGCCAATGTGTTCATCAATGGGGAAATTGTGGATATCATGGGGGTATGCTCCAGATCTTAGGATGATGTGACAATTGGCAATGGTGTTTACGGTTTGTCGTTTCATGTGTTTGACAAAGTTTGAGGCTATCAGGCGATGCCGAGGTCGACCGTACGTAGCATGGCGGTCGAGACAGGTCCCAAATCGATCCAAGCCGACCATAAGGCGTTAATGCCGTGAACTTAAAAGTGTTATTTTGGTGGGCCAAAAATAGAGGTGTAGGCAAGAGAGGGGAGTCTATTGCACTTAGTCCATAATTTTGGAGTCTCGGACAAAGTTCTATTGGATTAAAAATTCGATGGGTTTACGTGGATTTCATGGGGATATGTTCGGATCTTAGGATGATGTGACAATTGGCAATGGCGTTTTACGGTTTGTCGTTTCGCGTTTTCGACAAAGCTCTGGTATTGATGCGGGGCGGTCAAGCCGGTCCTTGCAACGGCAATGATCGGCTTGGTCCCAAATCGGTCGGACCCGGCCATGTGGGCCGGTCGGACGTGATGACTCTAAGTGTTCAAAGCAGTGGGCCAAAAATAGGTGTTGTAGGCAAGTGGGGATCCCAATGCACTTGGTCTCATAATTTTTGGAGTTTCGGTAAAAAGTTCTATTCGTTTTAATTTCGAAGGTTTGAATTTGGGAGTATGAATTTGGCTAAGTCCCAAGGCGGTCCGGCCGGCTCAGGAGGCGGTCCGACCCGGCCATAGATGATCCGGCCGCTCCCGGGCGGTCGGACCAGTTTCTACTTGAGCGTCGGCCAACCCGTTGGCAATGTTGTTTTGTTAGGTCAAAGTCATTGGTTTCATGGCATATGATTTGCATGATGCATGTTTTGACTTGTCGGTGTATTAGAACCGATCTTACGTAAAGATTATTTGATTGAGGTCTCCTAAGGATGAGATCACGCGAGTGGATTGACACGGGATGTTTAGGCGAGTTCGGGCCTTCTCGGAGAGAATAATAACCTAATCTGTGTGTATGGTATTGTTGATGATCTAGCAAGGACTAAAACTATTACAGAGATAGTGCTTGTGTTTCTACTTGACTAGCCCTTGTTTGCCGTTGTCCTTCTCTGTTCCCCTTGTCTCTGTTTGATGCCCTTATATAGTCGTGAAGAAGTAGCCGTTTGCCTGCGGATGTGCCTAATTAATGTAATGCTTGGCGCATGATGGCGGTAATTCTGGCGCCTTGACTTCTTCCGCCATCGCAATTATCTTCCGGAGATAATGGGGTATTTACACACCATGTCTGGCGGAATAATAGTGCGTGTAGACCGTTCGGATTCCTTAATCAATTGGACCTACTAAATGCGTAGGTTTGATTATAAGGTGGTCGTAGTTTTCACGGTCGTAGAGGACTTACGACGGTGCGATCGTAGAAGAACTTACGACTATGTAGTGGTCGTAGAAGGACTTACGACTATGTAGTGGTCGTAGAAGGACTTACGACCATGATATAGTCGTAGCAAGGCTTACGACTATGGGGGTGATTGTAGAAGAACTTACAATCACTTGTTAGGCCTCTCCTTATAGATATAAGGGTATACGGGGACTATGTGACATCATATTTACCCATAATAAAATTATAGATAAAAGATAAAATGAGGATTATTAGATCCTCGTCATCTAGCCCCGACTTTAAGTGAAAGTAACTTACTTGGTAAAGGTTTAGTAAATGGACTTACGACCATGAACATGTCGTAGAAAGATAGTCGAAGGAAAAACTCTTAGATTGATACTTCCTTTGACGAAAAGATTTGGTCAGAAAGTAATTTTACTTGGAGGTGATGAAACGAACCTAACTTTCCCGAGCAGGCCATCAGGGAATTGCAAACAATCTCTGGATCTGTTGATGAGGCAGTTCGGCGATTGCAATCGTGAAGATTGCTACGACTATCAAAAGCCGTAAAAACCCCTACGGCCGTCGGTGGTCGTAGTAGAGAATCGGAGAAAAAGCCTTTCGATTGATATTTCCTTGACCGAAATACTTGGTCAAGAATGTAATTTAAGCAGGGGTGACAATCGCACCTAATTTTTCTCGAGCAGACCATGCGGGGAATTGCAGCGGCTCTCACGGACTTGTCAGATGAAGCGGTTCGGCGGTACAACCAACTCCTCTGACCTATAGGCGAGGCGGTTTCGAGCGGCGGAGATCGTCTTGATTATAAAAACTTACGGGAGGTAGACTTGGGTTTTACTTTTCCCCAAATCACTCCATTGTTCTTGAGCTCTTGCTTTCTTCGTCCTCGACTAGGTTTCATCTTCTCATACGCCAACCCAATCAAAAAAACTTTGCTTACGGCGAAATGGCCAAGAGAGTTTACGAATGGGAGGAATCGGAGATGGATGCGGCTAAGATCAAAATCTTGGTCGATCTTGGGAAGATCGAAGAAGGCTACGGTGAAGTGGATTCGAGCTATCGGCGACCGGCCATCGGGAAAATGGGCAAATCCCGTCTTCCAGCGTATTGTGAGTGCGACCTTCGATTACTGCCCACCCCTTTCTTCTGGTGAGTACTCGAACACTTTGGGGTGGGCCGGTGAACAGGTCCCAATTCCATTACCATGTTGAGTGTGTTAGTGTATCTGTGCGAGGCATACACAGGGATTCGGCGGATCTCGAAATGTTCCAATATTATTATGGGATGGCTCGACAAGCCGAATTGCCGGAAGGCTGATGCAGCTCCACGACTCGAAGTCGAAGGAGTACATTGAGCTTTACGGTCTTCGTGGCGGTGGAGGAAAGAGGTGGTTCTCTTTGGAAGGTCACCTCTGAAGAGGCGCCTTTCTTTAGTGGGGAAAGGCTGAAAAGAAATCTTCATGGGATTCAACCCACGAAGATATTAGCGGATTAGCCCTTATATTCAAGCCATTAAGGACTTGAAGGAAGAAGGGTGACGGATGGCATGTGGTGAAAGATTTCATCACCTGCCGAATTAGTCCTCTGAAGAAGCGAGCATCTCCTATGTGGAGGTACTCGGGAAGAGAGACCCACGGAGACTACGAGGAGGGTAAGCAATTGTTGACTTAACTCTCCGTTTGGTCTTTCTCAACTTTGTCTAATATTTTTATCTGTTTACGGATCTTTCCTGGTGAGGTTGACTCAGTCGGACTCATCGTGAAAGTCCCCGCCACTCAGGGGTGGTTCCTCAAGTCATTGCGGTTTTGTCATGAGATGAAAGGATAGGCGCCTAAAGGTAATCAAATCGATTCTCTCTTTAGGACTTTATAGTCGTAGAAGATACTTACGACTAATGGTGATCGTAGAATATCTTACAATCAAGAAAAAGTCGTAGAAAAACTTACGACTTGGTACTAGTCGTAGAAAAACTTACGACTAATTAGTGATTCTTCTTTTACATTTTTGCTTTACTGAAAGTAGGCATGGAAAATCGCGGGGGCACGAAGAAGTCGTTACGATGACTATTGGTATTTGGGTTGTCGAAAGACAAAGACTCGGCTCCTCCCTCGAAGAGGCGTCGACTTGTAAAATCTGCAGGCAAGGGGGGAGCAAGTTCGAGTTCGGTCTTTCGACCAAACCTCTACAAGACTGCGGCATTGTAGTTATATCTGAAGCGAGGCGCGGCCGTCGAAGCCGAGGAGGTTGAAGCGGTTGAACCTCTCAAGCGCAAACCTCGCAAGGCTAAGGTACCCTTCTATTATGACACGGAATCTTTCGCGATTGGTGCCACTCCTAGTTTTATTAAACAAGCTGGAAAGGGAGAAGCTGGAAGGATTTTATGTCTTTTATGAAGGGCGATCTTTGCATCGGCACAACACGCAACCCGAGGCGATCTTTATACGGAATGGTCGAGACACCTCTCGTCCATCCAAAAGATCGAGAAACGAGCTCACGGTTCTGTTCAAACTCTGACCAGGCGTGGTCGTGGGCGAGCTAAATGTTGAACCTCGACGGGCGTGGTCGTGGAGAAGAAGAGGTCCTCCGTTGGGAGGATTGCTCCAAAATTCTGGTTAAGACCGAGTGCGAGAGTATGTGAAATGTCTTGAAGTGTAAGAAGGACATTTACCTTTTCTTTTCACAACTTTGATTTGCTTTTCTTTATTTGATCAGACTCCTTGACCCAGGAATGCTTCCAGAGAAGTCCATTGCCATCCCTTGATTCTTGGGAGGTAGCAATGGAGGTGGTCAACATCACCTTTGGCCCGGTGGCGATGAAGTCGAGACTCCCAGTGACTCCACTGCTGAAATTGTAGCTCGACTCTTGAGGTGGCGGTATTCTTGTTGAGGTGGGTGCTCGACTCATCGAGGTCGTAGAGACAACAGAGGCAGTGTGGAAGCCTCTGGTCAAGGTGGTGAACGACTGCGCACCACTGCAGGAAGGAAAATGTAGGGCGTTCCTTCCCCTACCCAAGAAATTCTGAAAGCGAAGGAGAAAATTTCAACACGTGGTGACTTCTTTGGTCTGCCTCCGTCGTGGGGTCTTACGCACAAATCTAGTGACCAGAGTCCCCATCCCAAAGATATTCCCAATATGGAGAATACTTTTGATAACGGCGCCTTGAGAAGGTGTGGTGGGACAAAGTTGCGAGGATAGATAAGCTGCGACACCGGACTTTGTATATTCAACGTTTGCTAGGGCGACTATGAATGTAAGTATCTTGAATACTTATATATGTGGCTTTTCTTCCTTTCTTCTTGTTTTCTTTTTGCGAGAAAGCTCGGAGCAAATTCTTTGTTGTCGGTGAGTATCATCGACAACTTTTAAACTAAGACGGAGAAAGAACTACTCTGCTGAGGCGAGAGAGGTGGTAAGTCACTTATCATTCATAGTTGTTTTGACTTAAATACTCGTATAATGCTTTACGAGAATAGTCATGGAAGAAACTCATGACAAAGTATTAGTCGTAAAAAGCTTACGACTACTTACGACCGGATAGTGGTGTGAAAGACTTACAACCATTAGTAGTCGCGAGAAAAACTTACGACTAGGTCGGTGGTTGTAGAAGTATTTATAACCATTCGGTGATTTTATCTCCATCTCTGTCCTTTGTAGGTTAAGCGGTGATTCAAAGACCTTAATGACTAAGCTCGACTATGAAAAGAGAGTCGAGGAGGCTAAGGAATGAAGTATTAACCCTCTCGGAAAGACTTGAGAGGTTGTCTACATCTAAAAATTGCGGGAAAAAATAAGCGATAAGTCTTGAACTTAAGGCATTTTTGAGTTTTAACCTTTACCTAACTCTCTCATTTCTTCTTGAGATAAAGAAAATGAGATGAAGAAGCTCGATTTGAAGTTGGAGACAAATCTTTGGTCATTGAGGAGTTTTCCGCATTACCAGAATAAGGATCAAGAACTTGAGGTTACGAGAACTCAAGTCACGGGTAAGTAACTCTTTACTGTTGTCCTTTTTAGTGTTTTCCCTTTTTAATGTCAATTCCTTGTTGAAATTGCTTGCCCAATTGAGAATCCTTGAGGTGAAATCCAAGCAAAGACCTTGATGCAATGAGTCCGTCGCATTGCTAAGATGAATCTGAGAGGACATCGGGCGTGGGAGCAAAAGCATCTTGGCTGTTGCTTTCCATCGCGAAGAGGTCAAGAAATTGGATTCTCAATTAGTAGGTAAGAAATGCTTTTACCTACAAATATCTTTGTGTTATGTTCCTCTAGAAGTATTTTTGTTTGACCGGTATTATTCTTTTGAACAAGTGGTGAGAACAAAAAGCCGTGAGGCTTCGACTTGTACCCAACAGAGATGGAGTCGATGAAGACTAGTCTTCAAGGCAACATCACTCTCTGAACAATGTGTAGTGAGCTACATTACGAGGAAAAACTCCTCGAGAAGATACTATAGTTTGCTCACACAAGTACTATTGGAGAACAAGTCGGAAAATTGCAGAAATGGTGACCACTCTGAAGGCTAATCAAATTTGAATCAATAAGGGAGGCGATCGAAGCTGCTGTAAGTTCGCTTTAGCGAAACTTAAAGCTCAAGATCCCCGCCTTAATGTTAAACCAATCGAAGCCGACTTGATTGTCTGAATCGAGGCAAGTCGTGCGATTGTGGAAATCGATCGATTGGCAAAAGGTGGCGGAGGAAATGCGACTAGGCTCTCCCCTTGAGTAATCTTGTAACTACTTTGTAAAATGGACAATTTTTGTTGATGAGTAATATATGATCCGCCTTATTTCACGAAAATCATCTTGTCGAGTAGTTAGTAACTCAAAGATAATAAGCGAATGAAAGGCGAATGAAAGACTAAGAATTGAAGTCAAATTAATAACTTTATCCTAGCCCGAGGCTATTTGTTTAGATTGTTTAGACAATCTAAATAAATAGTGTTTAAACAGGTTTTGAAAACAAAGAGAGTTTATTTAACTTATAGCTTTTATTCACGGTTGTCAAGCCTTTGGTCGAAAGAGTTAAAAGCGACTCGTCACTAGGAAGTTCCTTCTAGTGGGCGGGACCACGTCTTGAGAAGGAAAGGCTTCGACTAGGTGATGTTTTCATTTCCGACTAGTTTAATTGAACCAGAACGACAACTTGAGTTAAGCAGGCGTCTTAGAGGACTTTAGTAATTCGTTCGTCCTTTTTGGTGGACTTGATAAGTCTTTTCGATAGCAAAAGTAGGAGGCGGCGGCGCTAGGAAGTTTCCTTCTAGTGGGCGGGACCACATGCGAGAGGAAAGACTTGACTAGGTGTGTCTCTTCCTTGACCGATTAAAACAAATCAGTACATCAAAGGTGGTCGAACAAATGTAAGAAAGTGTACTCTACTTAGAATATTTTTGAATTGGTGAAAAAATAGACTAAGATTGAGAGAGTTGGCTTTGAGAACATTTATTGGATAGAACCGGGCTCTTTGTCTTGGCGGCAAAAATGAGTAGCGAGTCAATGCTTGGAAATTCCTTCTAGTGGGCGAGAACCACATGCGGAGAGGAGAAGTTTAGTCGGATAGCGTTTCTCGCACCGGCGGTGTAAAGAAAAAGCTGGTGTTCTCATATCATAGTCGAAAGATTAAAAAGCACTACTCGAAAATAAGGCAAAAAAGGTAGAAAGAACACGGACTTTTATTGCTTGAGAAATCGGTCACACATAAATTTGCGTGGCGGTCGATGTTCCAGAGTTTGAGAGAACTGTCCATCTTCCATTGCTAGTCGTGCAGACCACAGCCGAGTTACGCCGACCAACGTAAGGACCTTCCCATTTAGGGAAAGTTTATTCGGTTAGACTTGGATTGGCGAGCCTCAATACCAAGTCACCTCTGACAAAGGCTGCGAGGTTGGACCTTACGATCATAGTATCTGCAGAGGGCTTGTTGGTAGGCTGCGAGCAATTAAGGCTAGGTTTCTCCTCTCTTGAGTAGGTTAATGTCATCTGCTCGAAGTTGTTCTGATCGAGTTGTTGAAGGTTTCAACTCGTGTCGACCGCAATTTTAGCTCGGAGGAAGCATGGCTTGACTCAGAACACTAGAAAAAATGGTGTTTCTCTGTTGCTCATTGGTGGTTGTCTGAAGCGCCCATAATATGGAAGGTAATTCTTGTACCCAAGCCCAGGCGCTTAACAAGGTGATCGAAGACTCGAGTTTTAATTCCTCGCATTATTTGGCGTTTGCCGTTCAACGCCCCATTACTTTGGGGATGTGCAGCGAAGCATAGCATAACTTGGTACCCAACTCGTCGCAAAATTCACGAAATTTTGCACTTGCGAGTGTTTACCATTATGCGTAATTATCAGACTTGGTACTCCAAATCGACTAATTACGCTTCTCATCATGAACCTTTTCTTTGCTTAGTTGTTATCGATTCTGAGTTGACTTGATCCATTTTGTGAGCGTGTCAATAGCCACAAAAGAATTGAAACCTCCTGGAGCTTTGGGAAGCGGTCCTAGGATATCAAGCCCCAGTGCATAAAGGCCAAGAAAGAGGTATTGTTTGTAATGCTTGAAATTTGTTGGTGTATCATCTACCATGAAATTGTACTTTGGACACACTTTTTAACCACCTCTTTAGCATCGTGCAGGTGTAGGCGGTAAAAACCTTGTCGAAAGGCTTTACCAACTAATGTTACAGGAAGCATCGTCCCACAGATGCCCTTTGTGTATATCGTGAAGGAGTGTTATTCCTTCATTTTGCGGAATGCATCGCATGAGTATCCCTTGGGTTCCTCGTTTATAGAGGACTCCTTCAACCAAAGTATACATTTTGGCTTTTGGGATAATCGATGCGCCTCAAGATCATCTTGGTCTGGAACCCTTGCAAAGATACTCGTAGATGGGAGTCATCCGGTATCCTCGTAATCTAATGAGGCCATCTCAAGAGGAGGTGCCTCGGTTCTTCGACCAGAGGCGGTTTTGGGTTGCTCAAGAAAACTCCTTTTGGTACTATGGATCGGGAAGAAGCCATCCGAGCAAGTTGATGCGAAAATTATCCTTCGAGGATAAATTGTACCTCGAAACCTAAAAATGTTTTCTAGCTTACGTGCTACGATAAGTACCGAGCCATTGTTGAGTTAGAGCATTGGTACTCTTTCCCAATTTGATTCACGACTAGTTGAGAGTCTCCTCTTACGAGTAGTCGGCGAATCGAGAGTGCTTCGCATGCTCGTATGCCGGCTAGCAAACCTTCGTGATACGCCACATTGTTAGTGGCACGAAAGTTTAATTGTATGGCATACTTTAAGGTTTCTCGGTAGGAGATACGAGGACCACCCGACCCAGAGCCACTTAAAGTGAGTGACCCGTCAAAGTACATCATCCAGCGGTCGTGGGAATCGTCTTGGGGATCTGAGCGAGTTCGAGGATTTGTCCATTCGGCGACAAAGTGCGCCAAGATCAGGATTTTATGGCCGTTCGGGACACGAAATGGAGGTCGAACTCCCAAGTTCGTGACCATTTGCCATCGTCCATTGTTTCCTTATTATGGAGGATTGCTCCCAAAGGAAACTCGGGCAGCCTGACTATTTTGTGCTTTGAAAATAATGCGCGATTTCCTCGAAGACATGAGGAGGGCATATGAAGTTTTGGACACGAGGTGCGCTCCTTAGGCGTGTAAAACTTAACTACGTAGTAAACCGGTCGTTATGCGTTTTCACGTTCTCGACCCGATCTGCGCTTCTTTGCTGTGGCGTGGCGGCTAGGTAAATTAAGGCGTCTCTTACGGCTTTGGAGAAACGAGCAGGAGCACTCGAAGATACCTCTTGACATCCTCAAAGGCAATGTTTGCCTCGTTCGACCACTCAAAACCTTCATGTCTCTGAGAAGTTTAAAGAAAGGTAGTCCTTTTCTCCTAGTCGTGCGATGAAACGACTTAAAGCCGCCATGCACCCGTGTGAGTTTACGGACTTCCTTTTTGTGTTTGGAGGTTGCATCCGGAGGATGGCCTTTATTTTTCGAGTTTGCTTGATTCCTCGTTCGGATACTAGGAATCAAGCAATTTTCTGAAGAAATTCCAAACACACTTCTCTGGATTAAGTTTTAAATGGTGCTTTACGAGGTTGTCGAATGTTTCTTGTAGGTCGGTGATATGATTAAGTCTCTTAATGCTTTTTACGACTAGGTCATCAACATAGGCTTCCAAATTCGGCCTAATTGAGATGAAAAAGTCGATTGCATTAAGCGTTGAAAAGAAGCACCGGCATTCTTTAGACCAAATGGCATTTTGATATAACAAAGGTACCAAATGGAGTAATGAATGCGGTCTTTTCTTCATCGTTTAGACACATATTGATCGGTGATATCGAATATGCATCTAAAAACTTAATATTTCACAACCAGCGATAGAATCAACGGTGATCAATACGAGGTAAAGAAATCATCTTTTGGACAAGCTTTATTAAGATCGATAAAGTCTCGCTTTATCGCCATTTGCCGTTTGACTTTTTGACCATTCTGAGGTTAGCCAACCACTCAGGGTGATTGACTTCTCTTATAAAGCACGCCTTAAGTAGCTTATCAATTACGATTTAATAGCATCTCGTCGATCGGGGCAAATCTCGTAATTTTTGTTTCTGGTACTTTATCGGTAGTAAAGCTAGCATGCTCGATCACCTCCACAGGGACTCGGGCATGTCGGATGCTTGCCACGAAGACATCTGCGTTAGCTCGGAGGAAGGTAATGAGGCGTCTTCCTATTTGGGATCGGAAGTCTCCCCAATGCGAGCGAGTCTTGAGGTTTCTGCGTCGGAGGAACCTCTTTGACAATCGTTCGGCTTTGGTGCGACTTTGAGGCCGACTTGCTAGTCGAAGGTGACTTTCATCTCGAGTTGGTATTTGACCAACCATCTCGAGGATCGTGATCGTGACTATCGCCATCTTTTGTCACATTGAATTGTGATCACTCCTTTGGGACTGGCATCTTAAGACATTGATACCCATAATGAGTAGCCATTAAGAATTTTGCCAAAGTTGGTCGTCAAGTATGGCGTTATATCTTGTGTCGAAATCGACCACATCAAAGAGACTTTCTCGTCACGAAATTACTTGGCGAGCCAAATGTTAAGGAAGAAACTTGGCCAATGGGTTTGGCGAAGACCCGTGCGATTCCATGGAAGGAATATCGTCACCGCCTTACCCAATCTGGTACTTGCATCTCATCGGGGCTTTGGTAAATAATATGTTCAAGAAGCGCCACCATCAACCAACACTCGATTGCAACGGTTGTTGATGGTGGGTTCGACTCTGTCGAAAATCGACTGATCGACTCATAGTGATCGGGCGATCGTCCTTCTCAAAGAGATGGTAACTTCCGACCACTTGGTAATTTATTGACAAGAGGAGTATGTATGGAATTTACCTCTCGTCCGTGACTTTAAGTTGTCGTTTGGAGTCGTATCTGATGATCCTCCATAGATATGCTCAGCGGTATGGTGCGGATCTTGGAATGGCATCTCCTCATCATCGGCGACTTGACCACTCGTATGTCCTACCCGCTCGAGTAGGGGCGGTGCTTTGTTGTAGTAGTCCTCGAGCTTTCTTTGGAAAACTTCGGCGATTCTGGAGGTCATGTCCTTCCTTTTTATGAAAAGGACACCATCTTGGTTTGTCGTTCCTCGATCGGGCGCTTACCTTTGCCTTGATCGAGGTTCGACTTGGTGGTTTAGGGCTCTCTATCTTTTCGGCCAAAACCTCCTTGAAACCACTAGTTTGTGGCTTTTGACTTTTATTTTCTTCTTGGACTTTTTGCTTTTTGTCCTTACCAACCTCACGGCTCTCGAAGGCGTGTGTTTCTCGATCGATAGTGTTATTCCACTCATTGCCTCGAAGCGATTGCATATCGATCGGCCATCTCAAAGAGTTCGACAGCGGTGTTGGGAGGATTTAAAGCAATATCCTCTGTTATTCTTCTACTACGGACTCCTTGCTTAAAAGCCACGATCACGGAGAGTCGAAATTTCGGAATTGAGTTCTGAACGACTAAAGCGTTTGATGAATTGGCGCAAAGTCTCGTTGTTGTTCTGTTTGATCGGTGCAAGTCGTCTTCCTTTCGAGGCGGTTGTATGTGCCTTGGAAATTTGCTGTAGAAGATCACGAGGTGTTGCCAAGAGTAGATCGACTCGAGTGGTTGGTTTAATAACCACGATCGGCGGATCCTTGACCTGATTGGAAGGTAATTAGCCATTCGTGCTCTCCTCCTCCTGCTTTTCGGACGGTGTTGTATAGATCTGAAGAAACTTCGATGGGATTTTGAGATCCATCAAATTTCTCCATGTTCCTTTGGTCGAAAATGAGGTGGCGATGACTGCTCGAAGGTCGGCGAAAATGCGGCATCCGGTAATTACTTCTTGGCGCCTTCTTTGTAGGAAAGAAGGGTTAATGTCGCCGGTGATCGTATCTGACGATACACGCAGCGGTGACTGTTACATTGTAGGTCTCGGTTCTTGAGGAATACTCCTCGTAATCCACCGTTGTGAATTTCTTTGCGGAGTAGTGATTGATCACCTCCTCGGAGGCTACTTGATCATCGGCCGATCGAAAAGTATTTCTCGAATAGGAGATCGATGTGACTTATGACCGTGTCGATTCCTCTGAGAGAAATATTCGATTGGTGGTAGTGAAGAAATCGCATTACTACGACTACGAATGTTGTTGACGAGTACTTCGGTCTTGTCATCACGATTCGAAGCCTTTGCGCAATCTCCTCGACAAAGAGATCGTATCTGGCGTTCGAGCAAGCTCTTGATTGGGATTCTCAAGCAAGTCGTTGATGTCTGAGTTCTTGTACCTCCTGTGGTGATATTGAATCGCCCGGCGGGTTCTTACGGGCTGCAATTTTCTTTCTTGGATGACCTCAAAATCCTCCCGTCGGATCTTTGAGGCCTTCTCGGTGGAGTGCGAGAATGTCGAGGATTTCTCTCGCGTTCATCAGTGTTGGTTCTCTCTGTGCGCGGTGGTTCCCTTGCCATTACTACGGAGGCGCGGTCGTGATCTTGGGGAGGTTCTCATTTAGTCCTCCATGAGGTTGACTCGATTTGAGGAAGGGCGAAGACCTCCGTTGATGATTCTCACTGCGCTTGAGGCCTCCCGCTTGAGGAGTGCTCGAGAGACACCATCTGGCGACTTGGAGTAATCCCCTCCGGTAGGGAACTCAGGGTTATAGCTGTCTCCATCCGCAAATGAGATCTGCGGAGGCAGTCGTATTCGTAGGAAAAGCATGCTTGATCCCACTATCTCTGGAGTTACCACGAGAGATAGGATCACAAGATCTTGGTGGAGTCTGGAATGGTGGCTTCGGGACTTGTCTCACCAGTCGGACCGCCTTAAGGAACTTGGACACTTAGAGGAAAAACTCTCATTGTGTCGTGAGTCCTCACAGGTGCGGTTACGGTCGGATTGACCCTTGTCCTTGGAGGAATTGGCTCCTCTGTTGGGCGTATCGTTGTGGGGATAAGGATCCTCCTCAACTCCATTGATGGGATGGTTTCTGGAGAATAATCTCGGAGGCAACATCACCATCGGCGGATGCATCACTCGGCTCGTAGTCGAAACCGGCATCCATGTCGGCGTCTGCGTGTCTGCCAAGTCGAACCGGTTCTCCTCGTTCCATTCTCTGCCATGCTTGCATGAGATTGGAAAAAGAGAGTATGTTGACAAGAGATTACGGAAGATCCCCACGGATGGCGCCAGCGCCGGTGTATTAGAACCGATCTTACGTAAAGATTATTTGATTCGGGGTCTCCTAAGGATGAGATCACGCGAGTGGATTGACACGGGATGTTTAGGCGAGTTCGAGGCCTTCTCGGAGAGAATAATAACCCTAATCACTGTGTGTATGGTATTGTTGATGATCTAGCAAAGGACTAAAACTATTACGAGAGAATAGTGCTTGTGTTTCTACTTGACTAGCCCTTGTTTGCCGTTGTCCTTCTCTGTTCCCTTGTCTCTCTGTTTGATGCCCTTATATAGTCGTGAAGAAGTAGCCGTTTGCCTGCGGAAGATGTGCCTAATTAATGTAATGCAGGCGCATGATGGCGATAATTACGGCGCCTTGACTTCTTCACGCCATCGCAATTATCTTCGGAGATAATGGGGTATTTACACACCATGTCACGCGGAATAATAGTGCGTGTAGGCCGTTCGGTTCCTTAATCAATTGGACCTACTCGTGCGTAGGTTTGATTATAAGGTGGTCGTAGTTTTCACAGTCGTAGAGGGACTTACGACCGGTAGCGATCGTGAAGAACTTACGACTATGTAGTGGTCGTAGAAGGACTTACGACTATGTAGTGGTCGTAGAAGGACTTACGACCATGATATAGTCGTAGCAAGGCTTCGACTATGGGGGTGATTGTAGAAGAACTTACAATCACTTGTTAGGCCTCTCCCTTATAGATATAAGGGGTACTTCTGGGGACTATGTGACATCATATTTACCCATAATAAGAATTATAGATAAAAGATAAAATGAGGATTATTAGATCCTCGTCATGACTAACATGGGTCAAGTTGTGAAGAACTTGTTCCCGAATTCGTGTTTTCTTGTATGTGGTTGTGCAGGTAGCTTGGTGGTCAACGACGGTCAACGGCGAGAGAATCGGGACTAGACTTGAAGAGTTGAGGTCGAGCGATCGGCGATGCGGGTGAGGTCAACGACTCAAGCGTGACACAAGATGGACAATGGTGACCTATTGGCAAATCCATGACGCATGGTGAAGCGGTTTAGGTCAAAAGGTTAAAGACGGTGCTTTGCGAAGCGTGCGTGTGTGACCCGTTTGTTAGTGGGCCTTAACGGGAGCCCAATTAAGTCAAACCCTAAGAGTTTTAGGCCTCCACTATAAATAGGAGGAGATGGTGGCTGCACCTCTCTCTCTCGCTTTTATGTTTCAAAACCCTAATTGTCTTTAGGGGAGTTGAGGTGGAGGCTAGGGCTTTTCATGGTTTGAGGAGAATTTCGTGATCCTTGATTGTCTACTGATCAATGATGGTGTGGATGTAATCCAGCATCAATCACGAAATCAATCTATGCAAGGTTTGCTTGAGATAAGTCTCTTTTCGTTCTTGCTTTCAATTTCGTGTTTTTAGGGCTTTCTTTGATCCGCGAGTTTATGATTGATTCTTTCACGTGAATTAGCTTGCTGTGATATGTGTGAATCTATCTAGCATCATCTTGATCATCAATCCCTCACGAACAAGCTTTAGGATCAAGTTTTCGTTCTTGCCCGATTTTAGACCTTGATTAATCAATTGGCAATTGCTCAAGATCGTTCCAAGAATTATCATAATATTCGATTGGAATAGGTCCTCAATAGCATATAGAAGGTGTGTGCAAAGTTTCATAAAGATTAGAGTTGAGAATCAAAGTTTCACCTAATTGCAACCGTCATCGGGCTGATTTTCTTATTGCGGATCGGTTACGAGTCGGCGGTCGGACCGCTTCGTCATCACCGGTCGGACCGATTTTGAGGCGGTCCGACCGCCAAAGACTGCGCCGGTCGGACCGCCCGACAATCGGTCCGACCGATTGGGTCCAGTGGTCGAGACCGCCGTCTTTGTGAGTCTTTGCAATCTTAGTTGATTTTGTAGCATTGCTTAGGAGTTTAATTGGATTCAATACTAGTCTTCCATTTGTCTTGGTATATTGATCTTCATAGCTTTCTAATAGCTCTTTGGAGTGAAATTGTATTGAGTTCATAATTTGTGAAAAAGTGGCGTGCTCCTATTCACCCCCTCTAGTCGCCTTTACGGTCCAACAAGTGGTATCGAGCCGGTTAGTTCAATCTTGATCTTAGCAGGTCAACGAACTTTAGGCGATGGATAAGTTTTCTACTAAACCGCATATCTTCGATGGGCACGACTATGCCTATTGGAAGAATCGTATGCGCGTCTTTCTTGAGAGCGAGGACAAGCTATTTGGGATGTTGTTAGAGCCCATTGGTTATTCTGAAATTACTACACCGCTACGCAATTCTTTTGGCTAACAACAATAAGGCTAAGAATCTTTTATATGGTGCACTTGGTAGACAAGAATATGATAGAATTTGCAATCTTTCAGCTGCGCATGAAATTTGGAACACTCTCGAAACATATCATGAGGTTCGTCCCAAATCAAAAGGTCGTAAGCAGTTTACAAGCGTGAATACAATAAATTCGAGATCGTCTGGAGAGAGCATCGATGACATTTTCGATCGCTTTAATAAAGTAATTAATCAAATGAAAATTGTTGATATTGAATATTCTCAATCGAAAATGCCACCCATCTCTTGGTGCAATCAACACCAAGGAGTGGGAGATGAAGGCTCTTGCTATAGAGGAAAATGTTGATCTTTCAAGTCTTACTTTAGAATTGCTTTATAGTAAACTCAAGACTCATGAAATTAAAAGAGTTGATCATCCCAAGAAAGATAATTTAGCTTTGGTAGCGGATCCTCTCAAAAGGCTTTTGATGACTCTTTTGAATCTTCTTACGGATTTTCATTTGCTTGTTTATCTGCTATTCATGAAGAGGAGCTTGAAAGTATTCTGAAACGAGTTAGCTCTTCTAGCTAAAAAATTCACACGGGCCTACAATAATGTGAGAAACAAAAGAGAGGTGGTCGGTGACATGTTATGAATGTGGTGAGCTCAATCATATCAGACAAATTGCCCCAAGTGAAAGGTAAGAGCAATCATAAGGAAGGAAAGCTACTTGGAAGAAGCCTCCTTTCAACAAATCAAGGTATGAGGCTAATAAGCTTGTGAAGGCTCTCACCGGTCCTTGCCGCTTTGAGGATCAATCCTTGAGCGATGTGGATACAGGGAGTGAGGAGGACAAGGAGGAGGAGATCCTCAAGGCAAAAGAAAGGAAGGCCAAAGACTTCACCGGCATGTGCTTCATGGTGACACGGACGACATTGATGATAATGAGGTATCTTTTTCTTATGATGAGCTTTACGCTAAATATGATTCTATAGTTGAACAATTGCTTAGTCAAGATGAAGCGCTAGAATTTGTTATGACAAAAATAAGAAATTAGAGTCAAAGATTAGCAAACCGAAAGTAGAGCTTAAAACTGCTAAGACTCTTGAACTGATGAATGTTTATCTTGTCATGCTATGCATTCGAAATTACCAAGTTACAATCTGCTCATAACATTTACATACAACAACTTGAGAATGCTAGATCTGAACTAAATGAAATTAAAAGTGCTCCTTGTGAAAAATGTTTAGAATCTAGTAAATTGATTGCTTTTGATGTATTTGATTCTAGCCCTTGCACTTCATGTTTAGAAAAGAGCGTGAAATCAAAGATATCTTAGAAGCTAGAGTCAAATATGCTAAGCTTAAGGACAATATTGAAAATACTACTTGTGCTTCTTGTTCCACTCTTAAGCTTGAAATTGCTTTGTATAAGGAAAAATCTATGAATAAAACTTGTGATGCTTGTGTTAACTTGAGAAAGAAAATGCTTACCTTCATGATACATTAGAGAATTTTCTAAAGGTAAGAAACAATTAAACATGATTCTTGACAAGTCTAAAACTCCTTATAAGAAGCAAGGTTTAGGATTCAATTCTTTTCAAGACAATTCAAACCCAAAAGTCATTCAAGTCTTGGAAAAGGTTTAATTGAATTCAAAACCCAACTTTAAAAAACATCTTTTAAATCTGCGAGGCTTTGACCAACCTTGTATTAATTCAAATGGTGCTTCTTCTAGTGGTACCAAGTACCATTGCACTTATTGCAAAAAGGTGGACATTTGATTGAATTACTGTTGGCGTAGGTTGAAAAATGATAGGAAAAATTTTGATAGAATTTCATTCATGCAACCTAGAGCTTCTTTGAGATATGGTAACATTGAAAAGAATAAACACGGATTAGGATTTTCTCTCATGCAAATCATTATGTTTCTAAATATCCTAATTCTAATGTTTATCAATTTGGCGGTTTGACCATTGGTAGTCACCGATCGACCGTTTTGATCGCTGGATCGACCTTGACCACCAACGCCGGTCGGACCGCCCATATGGACAGTTCAAGTCTTATTTTAATTTAAACATTGCTCATAACAGGATGTTAGATGAAATCAAGGATAGTACTTACGGTTTGTATACTCCTTGAGGGCGTGTGTCTCGATCTTTGGATTCCTAAATCATGTTTATCTAACCCCATGTTGAGACACATCGTTCTTTTGTTCCTTGATTTTCGGGATTATCGCGGAAGGGAAGAACACGTGGTTCGTTGACTCGGATGTTCACGCCACATGACCGGAACTCAAAATGGTTCACCTCTTTCACGCGAGCAACGGTGATGACTTCATCACCTTTGGAGATGATACACAAGGCGAATTGAAGGAGCAGGATCAATTAGGGTGAACAACAAATTCATTCTAAAGGATGTCGCTCTTGTGGACAAGCTTAGGTATAATCTCCTTTCGTTTCTCGGCTTCTTGATGATGGCTATGAGGCGGTTTTAAGAAAAATGCTTGTCGTGTACTTGATTCTCTTGGTGAGCTTGTGTTTGGAATCTCTAGAGTTGGTAGAATTTTTGGGTGATTTTGAGAATCTCTTCTTGGATCTCTTAAATGTTTGCTTACATCTTCTTGATTTACGGCTTTGGCATCGACGTTTGGGGCACATTGGTTTTGATCATCGACACGAGTTAGCAACCTTGATCTCATGAGAGGTTTGCCTAAGCTCAAAGTTGTCAAAGATCTTTGTATGTATGCTTTGTAGGCATGGCAAACAAGTTGCCGCCTCACACCCTTACGTGACTATGGTTATGGTGACGGACGGGGCGGTTGCTTCATATGGATCTTGTTGGTCTGCTAGAGTCCGTCGATCGGTGGAAAATGGTATATTCTTGTTATAGTTGATGATCTTTCTAGATATACTTGGGTGTTCTTTCTTACTTCAAAAGATGAAGCTTTTGGTTATTTTCATGACCTTGTTCTTCGTTTGGCTTACGAGCTTCTGGTGCTTTGAGAGCGATTCGCGATGATAATGGCACGGAGTTCAAAAATGCTTCTTTGCTTCTTTTGTCTTTGGCGTGGTATTGAGCATCAGTTCTCCTCTCCACACGTCCCTCAACAAAATGGCGTGGTGGAAAGGAAGAATAGGACCTTAGTCGAAATGGCTAGGGCGATGCTAGATGAGTATAACACACCGAGGAGATTTTGGGCGAAGCTATTACTCTTTGCTTGCCATATTGCCAATCGTGTCTTTTGAGACCTTCTTTAGGAAAGACTCCTTATGAGCTTCGTTTTGGTAGAAAACCCTCTGTTTCGCATTTTGAGTTTTTGGATCAAAATGTTTTATCCTTAAGACAGGCAACTTAGATAAATTTGAATCAAGAACTTTTGATGGGGTATTTCTGGGTTATCCTGCTCATTCGAGGGGTTTTCGAGTTTTTAATACTGAGACTAACATTATTTAGGAGACTTGTAATGTCACTTTTGATGAGACTAGCCACAGGCTAGATCAATTACTCTGAGATGATTCTGGTGTGAAAGCATTTTTGTGGAGGAAGATGAGGACGAAGCTAATGTCATTCCCTCATCTGCTGCTTTGGGCGCCCATATTGATACAAGAACCTGCTACGTCTACTTCACCTTCAGTTGAGGCTCCTGCTGCATCATCATCATCAGCAGTACCTGCGGAGGTCGAAGAAATGACATCTCACCCAGGCGCTCCACTTCGCATTCAGAGACAGCATCCTCCGGAACAGATAATAGGTAATCTACATGAGCGAGTCACTCGCTCCAGGTATAATGATCCAAATCTCTACTCTCATTCGGCTTTTGTTGCTTCTTTTGAACCCCGCGATATATCACATGCTTTATCTGATTCTAGCTGGGTAAATGCCATGCATGAGGAGTTAGAGAATTTTGAAAGAAACAAAGTTTGGAACCTAGTAGAACCTCCTAGTGGTCATAATGTTATAGGAACCCGTTGGGTGTTTAAGAATAAACAAGGTGAGGATGGTTCTGTGGTTAGAAATAAAGCCGATTAGTAGCTCGGGTTTCGACCAAGTTGAGGGTTAGATTTTGATGAGACATTTGCTCTGTTGCTAGACTAGAAGCCATTCGCATTACCTTGCATTTCTTGCATCAAAAGGTTTTAACTTATATCGGATGGATGTTAAAAGTGCCTTTTAAATGGTTTCATAGATGAGGAAGTGTATGTTAAGCAACCCCTGGTTTTGAGGATCCTAAATATCCAAATCGTGTTTTCAAGCTATCTAAAGCATTATATGGTCTTAAACAAGCCCCTAGAGCACAGTATGATAGACTTAAGACCTTCTTGCTTAAAAATAATTTTGAGATGGGTAAAGTGGATAAAACTCTATTTATTCTTAGGCGTGACAATGACTTCTGCTTGCTCAAATTTACGTGGATGATATTATTTTGGTGGTTCCTCTAATGCTCTTGTTTCGACTTTTACGACACTATGTCCGAGAATTCGAGATGAGTATGATGGGAGAGCTTAATTACTTTTGGGACTTCAAATCAAGCAATGCAAGGAAGGAACTTTCATCCATCGACGAAGTACACTAAAGATCTACTCAAGCGCTTCAACATGGGTGACGCAAGCCAATTTCCACTCCCATGGCAACCGATTTTTGGATCGGATGAGGAAGGAGAAGTCGTGGATCAGCGCGAGTACCGCACATGATCGGCTCCCTTCTCAGTATTTGTGACCTCGAGACCGGACATTCACTTCACGGTATGCCTTTGTGCAAGATTTGAGCGTCTCAGAGAACTTCCCATCGCCAAGCCGTTAAGCGCATATTCGGTATTTACACTCTACCCTCTTATATGGCATTTGGTATTCTGCTCTTGACTTTGTCCATTAGAGTTTTTGATTCGATTTTGCGGTGTCGGTTAGATAGGAAAAGTACCTCGAACTGTCACTTCCTAGGCACTTCTCTTGTTTCTTGGTCTTCTAGGAAGCGGTCTTACATTGCACAATCCACTTCTGAGGCGGAGTATGTAGGCTTTGCTAGTTCTTTGTGCTTGATTTTGTGGATGACGTCCACTTTGAAAGATTATGGGTTAAACTTTGCTAGTGTTCCTCTTTTACGTGATAACACTACGCTATTAATATTGCTAAAAACCCGATTGCAACATTCTAGGACTAAACACATAGACATTCGCTTTCACTTCCTTAAAGATCATGTTGAAAAAGGTGATATTGTGATGCACTTCGTGAGTCAGAAGCTCAATTGGCGGATATTCTTACCAAGCCTTTAGATCAAACAGATTTTCCTCCTTAAGAAGCGAGTTAGGGGTAATTTATCCTTATGGGTTGGTTTGAGGGGAGTTTGATCTTTTCTTATCTTTCCTTGTTCTTTTGATCTTTTATTGTTCTTTTTACGAACTTAGTGATCTTTTGAACTTTTTAGGTTTTAGGCTTTTTGCATCTCATTGTGTCATATTGCATTCATATGAAAACTCCAACAAGTGGTTACAACAAATGGTATGAAAAAAATCCAAAAAGATGCATTGTAATATAAGATTTTACCTTATTTTAAAAATTGATGAAGCTTTGCCTATTACCCTTTAGAGCTTTTGTATTTCAATTCTTGCTCAATGTCATGTCTAGTTCTTTGACTTGCTAGAATTATCATGCTTTTACATGTGTAGCCAAGTCTTTGCTATATGAGCTAGAACCTTTTAAACAACTCAAACTAAGAAATTGCAATTTGTGGATGTTTTAGCGAGTTGCGCAATTAGTGCTCCTCTTGTGACATTGGCCTGTCGAATTGCTTTGTTAGCTCTTTGATCTAAAATTGACCATTACTTGAGCTTTTGTGTTCTTGAGATTCTAAAGCGCTCATGTGAAAAATGAAAATCAAGATTGTCTTATGCTTAAATTGTGCCAAACTATTCTTACGAGGCCGCTTGTCAAATGACATGAACTTGGAGATAGTTTGATGAACAGAACGATCTCATGGGGACCGCTTGTCGAAATGACATGAACCTCAAGATTTGTCGCCCGGTAGAAGCTTAGAAAGAGTTTGTGGATGGCTCCTAGTCAGGATCTTCTTTACTAAGATATACCTTTAATCAACTTTTGGTGAAGCTTAGGATGAGTTTGTGGATGGCTCCTAGTCCGGATCTTGTCACTAAGTTAGATCATTAGTCAACTTCAATATTCAATGCAAATGAGAAAAATGTTGACAAATGGGCGTTTACAAAATATTGAGCAAAATGATTCAATACGGGACTTGATTGACTCTTAATGTGGTCTTTGTTAGATTTTTATCTCACTTTGACATTTTGACATGGCCAATTTCACTTTAGGATCCTGTTGATGAACTTCTTTGAATTTGAGCGTTGCTTAAATTGATCAAATCTCTTGCTTTACTTTTGAGCCTTTGTGCTTAGCTTTGATATATATGTCTTACCATGATCTTGCTAGCTATTTGTCGGGCTTGATATCTTTGTTTGTGCAATATTAGAGATACTAGATTGTTCTTATGGGTAATCTCCAAAGCTTCTTGTAATCAAAATTGAAAAATACAAAAAAATGAAGCCACTCCATTGCACTTCATGCATACTCCTCTTTATGCTTCTTTTGTTTACGCTTCTTCCTTTATTCTATATTTATTATCTCGGATGAGAGGAAGGCGTGATTCCTTGATGAATCCATTGTCAAAGGGGAGAAGATCGTTAAATGAGAAGAGAAGATGTGTTAATAAGAAGATATTTCTTTATTGGGGAGAAGTTTATACAAAGGGAAAGCGAAAATTTAAAAATTGAGGATCATAGTGAGGGGAGTTCTTGAGTTGCATTCTTATTGTCTTATTGAATATTACGAACTTGAATTGCATTCTTTTATACTCACAATGATCATAGGTCAATTGAACAAATGTTCTTTCATATGGACCTCATGTGAGAATTTTGACCCTTTTAAAATCAAAGTTTTTATGCTTACTTTTGCCTTGTCTCACATGCCTATACTATTACGATGCCGGCTTGGTCATTTTCATTACTTTTTCTTGCTTATGGACCAAGTTGTGCCTTTGTCAAAGCTGCGAGTAAACTTCGTTTTCAAACCTCTTACTTACATTTTACGGATAATTGCCAATGTGTTCATCAAGGGGAGATTGTGGATTTCATGGGGATATGTTCGGATCTTAGGATGATGTGACAATTGGCAATGGCGTTTACGGTTTGTCGTTTCACGCGTTTCGACAAAGCTACGGTATTACGGGCGGGCGGTCCGACCGGTCCTTGCAGCGATCCGACCGGTCCTAAATCGGTCGGACCAGCCATGTGGCGGTCGGACGGACGGTGACCTACAAGTGTTCAAAACGAGCAGTGGGCCAAAAATAGGTGTTGTAGGCAAGTGAGGGATCCCAATGCACTTGGTCTCATAATTTTGGAGTCTCGATAAGAAGTTCTATTCGTTTTAATTTCGAAGGTTTGAATTTGGGAGTATGAATTTCGGCTAAGTCCCAAGGCGGTCCGCCGCTCACGAGGCGGTCCGGCCGGCCCATGGGGCGGTCCGGCCGCTCACTGGAGCGGTCGGACCGTTTCTACTTGAGCGTCGGCCAACCGTGGCAATGTTGTTTTGTTAGGTCAAAGTCATTGGTTTCATGGCATATGATTTGCATGATGCATGTTTTGACTAACATGGGTCAAGTTGTGAAGAACTTGTTCCCGAATTCGTGTTTTCTTATGCGTGGTTGTGCGGTAGCTTGGTGGTCAGCGACGGTCAGCGGCGAGGAGAATCGGGACTAGACTTCAAGAGTTGAGGTCGAGCGATCGGCGATGCGGGTGGGGTCAACGACTCAAGCGTGACACAAGATGGACAATGGTGACCTATTGGCAAATCCATGGCGCATGGTGAAGCGGTTTAGGTCAAAAGGTTAAAACGGCGCTTTGCGAAGCGTGCGTGTGTGACCCGTTTGTTAGTGGGCCTTAACGGAGCCCAATTAAGTCAAACCCTAAGAGTTTTAGGCCTCCACTATAAATAGGAGGAGATGGTGGCTGCACCTCTCTCTCTCGCTTTTTATGTTTCAAAACCCTAATTGTCTTTAGGGGAGTTGAGGTGGAGGCTAGGGCTTTTCATGGTTTGAGGAGAATTTTGTGATCCTTGATTGTCTACTGATCCATGATGGTGTGGATGTAATCCAGCATCAATCACGAAATCAATCTATGCAAGGTTTGCTTGAGATAAGTCTCTTTTCGTTCTTGCTTTCAATTTCGTGTTTTAGGGCTTTCTTTGATCCATGAGTTTGTGATTGATTCTTTCCGTGAATTAGCTTGCTGTGATATGTGTGAATCTATCTAGCATCATCTTGATCATCAATCCTCACGAACAAGCTTTAGGATCAAGTTTTTCGTTCTTGCGGTTTTAGACCTTCATTAATCAATTGGCAATTGCTCAAGATCGTTCCAAGAATTATCATGATATTCGATTGGAATAGGTCCTCAATAGCATATAGAAGCTATGTGCAAAGTTTCATAAAGATTAGAGTTGAGAATCAAAAGTTTCACCTAATTGCAACCGTCATCGGGTTGATTTCTTGCGCGGATCGGTTCGGAGTCGGCGGTCGAACGCCGTCATCACCGGTCGGACCGATTTTGGAAGCGGTCGACCGCCCGACTTCTTGCCGGTCGGACCGCCCGCAATCGGTCCGACCGATTGGGTCCAATGATCGAACCGCCCGTCTTTGTGAGTCTTTGCAATCTTAGTTGATTTTGTAGCATTGCTTAGGAGTTTAATTGGATTCAATACTAGTCTTCATTTGTCTTGGTATATTGATCTTCATAGCTTTCTAATAGCTCTGGAGTGAAATTGTATTGAGTTCATAATTTGTGAAAAAGTGGCGTGCTCCTATTCACCCCCTCTAGTCGCCTTTACGGTCCAACGGTTTGGTTTTGAGGTGAAAATCAGCTAAATCATTCTTTGGCGATCGACCGGCCCATGTGTGTGATCGGACCGGCCCTAAAGCGATCGACCGGTTTCCACTTGGTTCGTAGCCCGGCGTGGCGGCGTTGTGCGGTTGTTAGGTCAAAGCCATGAGTTTCAGGACATATATGGTGCATGATGCATGTTTTGACTAACATGGGTCAAGTTGTGAAGAACTTGTTCTCAAATTCGGTTTATTTGTCTATTGTTGTGCAGGTTGCTTCGTGGTCAACGACGGTCAACGGCGAGGATGATCGGGACTAGGCTTGGAGAGCTGAGGTCCAGAATGATCGATGATGCCGGGTGAGGTTAATGTACTCAAGCGTGGTGCAAGATGGACAAGAGTGACCTATTAGCTAATCCGAGACGCAAGATGGCGCTAGGTGTAGCTAGTTAGGTCAAGAGGAGATAAAGACGACGCTTTAAAATACGTGCGTATGTGTCCTGTTTGTTTTGGGCCTTAACGGGAGCCCAATAGGATCAAACATCTAGAAGGTCCAAGCCTCCACTATAAATAGGAGAGGGTGGTGGCTGCACCACCTCTTCGTCTCTTTTGCAATTTTTTGTAAACCCTAATTTTCTTAGGGAGAGCTTTTGTGGAGGCTAGGGTTCTTGATGTTTGATGTGATTTTCGTGCTCTTGGATTGAGCATTGTCCTCCATTGATGGAGTGGCTGTAAGCCCTGATCATATCAATCAATCAAAGGAAAGTTTGATCAACGTTTTGTCTCATTGTGTTCTTTCTCTCTATTTGATGATTTTGGGTCTTTCTTTGATCTGAGAGTTTTTGAATGAATTCTTCACGTGATCTAGCTTGCTGTGACGTGTGGGAACCTATCTAGGATCATCTTGATCATCAATCACCCACGAGCAAGATCTTGGATCAAGTTTTCATTTTGACCCGGTTTTGAACCCTTCTTTGATCAAACGAAAAAGGATCTTTATTCTTTTAAGAATTATCATAAATTTCGATTGGAATAGGTTCCTGATATCATATAGATAGTGTGTTCGAAGTTTCATCAAGTTTGGATTAGTAGATCAAAAGTTGCATCTATTTTCATCTTCGTCATTGAAATTTCTTACATTACGGAGGTGGGCGGTCGGACCACCGATGAGGCACCGGTCGAACCAGGCTGAAATCGGTCCGACCGCCAATGCCGGCCGATCCGACCGGCAATAAGACCGATAGTTGCTATCTTGTGTTTTGATCATTTGTAGTCTTGCTTAGGGGTGTTTATTGGATTCAATATTAGTCTTGCGTTGTACTGATATACTGATCTTCATAGCATCCATAGCTACTGGAGTAAAATATTATTGGATCCATTATTTGTGAAAAAGTGAGCGTGCTCCTATTCAACCCCCCCCCCCCCTCTAGTCGCCTTTTCGGTCCAACAATAACATATTATCACAATCATGAACATAATGAAATATCATCATCTCTATGATTTCCTCTATGGCATATTTTCAACAAAATGTACATGAATGGTTAATTTTAGTTAATTGATTTGTGAGTTGGATACGCTTGTTTCTGAAATGAATGTGAATTGGATGTGCTTATTTCTGAAATGAATGTGAATTGGATGTGATTGTTTCTGAAATGAATGTGAATTGGATGTATACATGTACTTGTTGTGTTTTATCTTATTTCAGAGGGCATGGCTAGCATCAGAAAATGCTAGCCAATAAACAGAAATGGATTTAGCAATATAAAATAATATTACAGACGGTTCCTTATGATAAACCGTCTGTGATACAGCAGCTCTCATAGACGATTTGATCTACAAACCGTTTGTGATACATCATCTATCACAGACTGTTTCATCTACAAACCATCTGTGATAGTTAACTATCACAGACGGTTTTGAGTTAATAACCGTCTGTGCTAATCTGCATCCCGTCTGTGATGACATCGTGTCATTACTGATCGATAAACTCATACAATTCACGAAACCATTTGTAATGACGGTTTTGAACCATCTGTAAAGACTTTTCTGAAGTAGTGAGTACAAATCTTTAGGCATCTCACTCTATCAAGATTTATGTTTACCACATGTTGTAAACTAAGGATAGTGCTATATAGTCATGTGTAACACCGGTGTTATATATTTTTTTTCCACACTAACCGGTTCTTTTAAGATAGTAAAATAGAAAAAAAGTGCAATTGCATTGCGCTTAGGCTGGACATGTCCATGGTCTGGTGATCATATCTATATCTAGTTTGCTTTAAAGAAAAGAAGTAAATTTTGCGGGGATTTAGCCGATTAATGAACGTGGAGTACTCATTTCAGCTTGGATGCCAGAGACGGCTACATGGCTTAATTTGAGAAAAGATGCTGACGGCTGGAGACTAACAGGAATTGCAGGTTTGTGACCGCCGCGCCGTTTGAAAGATTCGTGTGATCGAATTCACATGAACGAATGCACAATCATCACTGCCTTTTTTTGTTTTTATTTTTTGAATAGGTGCATTGCATTTGGTTATGGTAGCTATCCCAAACGTTCAGTTCAGCAACCAAGAGGTCGTACGTGATCAGATCTAACAAAACCAACGATAAAGCCACACCCAATTAACGTATCGTCGGTGGACTAGAACATGCCCGTTAGCCACAAGACAGCAACGTATATAACAAGTGCATCGATCTGACTCGTAAGATCAGATGTTCATATATATATAGATTAGTTACAAGAATGCAGCAACAACCAAAGTGCGTAACGTGATTACGTACGTGTTTCCCGGTTCGTGTGTCGTGTAGGTACCACCCCCTGTATATTGAAGGAAACAGTCGATCGATCGACTCATGCATGTACGCCGTGACGGCGAATCATATAATAATACGTGGGTCGAGCTGGTGTTGTCGTTGTAGCTCCCTGCGGACGTACTTGCGCGCCCACAGGTGCCGCCCGTTGACGACCAGCTTCACCAGGCGCTGCCCGCCGAGCACCGCCGCCGCCACGGCCGCGTGGCGGAACACGACCCTGCCGTACGCCGGCGGCTTCCCCAGCGGCGTCCTCTCCATCATCACCCTCTCCACGCAGTCGCCCCACCTCCTGTAGATACATATATGATGACGCTAGTTAGAACTTAGAATGGATGCATGCAGATTGCAGATGTCCCCCCTTTGTTGATGCTCGGTGCGTGAGAGAGATTCAATTATTATTACGAGCTATTCGGTAGTTTTCGTACGTAATCCCATAAAATTGCAATCTAATTACGTTAGTTTATGCTTGGTTTTAGTACTTTAGTGTCCGCCGTAATCAGGTAAACCCCATTACGCTTCAGGTTGGACGGAAGTGCGATACAGCCAAATACAAGCCCTATTACGCTCCAAGTTGAGCGGAAGTGCGATACAGCCAAGTACAATCCCCATTACGCTCCAGGTGGGGAAGTAATGGGGCTTGTACTGGCTGTATCTACTCTGGAACCCGATTACGGCCGACACTAAAGTACTAAAACCAAACAGAAACTAACGTAATTAGATTGCAAGCCCCATAATGCTTCGATCCTCCCCCACGCACTCCGCCAGTACGGTGGCGCTCATGGCGATCACCTCCTCCACCGAATGCATGAAGTTGGTAGGTGATTCTGCGCCCTCTTGCTCTCACCTCCCTCCTCCCAACATCGACGAAGCCCTCATGTAGCCCTCCTCTCCCGCATCACCCAGATTGGATGTGATCAGGTTCCGTTACGCCGGCCGCAACAGTTCTCCGAGACGACCCCCTCCTCAGTCGCAACATCCATCTAACCCCCCACGTTCTCATCTTCTTCCTCTCCACGTCGATGGGGCGTCGGCCGGTGAGTCAAGGAGGTGGCAGGTACCTGCAGTTTTATTTTTCTCTCTAAAATGACACTGTTTTCTGACAAAATAGCAGATATAGTTTTCTCACAAACGAATTGACAAAAACTATGCTCAAAATGCATAAAAGGGGACTATATCATCGGTGCCGTGCTGAAAATGCATAAATGGTAGGCCGCCGGCCATTCGCCGAACGCCCGACACGCGGTAGGGCCCACCCCTAATTCGTGGTAGGTCACCTGCCACGAACCGAAAGCGTGGGAAATCGCCTGCGCATGTCATCTGCCGCGAATTGACAGAACGGTAGGCCACCTGCCATTCGCTGAACACCCAACACGGCACGGTAGGGCCCCTCCAGTGCATTTTGAGGTACCATCGGTGATATTTTTTGTCAATTCATTTATGTTAGGGCTATTTTGCTATTTTGTTTCAGAATAGTATCATTTAAGCAATTGGTCTTGCCGATGTCACACTCTATCCCGTCATGCAACAGCCGTGGCTTTGATTTTCTTCAACACGCCATCACTCGTGGTGTGATAAAACAACACTATTATGCAAGTCCGTATCTAGGCAAACTCTTGTCACGCCACCATCCGTGGTGTGACAGTGTTGTTTGGTCACATCACCATCAGTGGCGTGATAAAAAGTAATATTTTAACGGACTTATCCTATGACGTGACAATGTTATTTTGTTACGTCACGGGTGGTAGCGTGATCAAATGGGTCAGAATTAGAAATAAAATTTGCGTGAGATTAACTTTAAAATAAAATTTTAAAAAGAGTTAATTAATAATAAAAAAAAAAGTTCGATTACGTAAGGCTTTGATCATTTATTCATTTGTCCTAACAATAAGGGATGGATTTATATAAGTTACCAGTTTTTTTCAACTTAGTTACCTTTTCCACCATTGGATATTTGGATCAAAATCTAGCTTCCCCTCTCCTCTTTCTCTCTCAACCCTCGCCTCCATTTCGCTTTCTAGCAAGTCAGGGCCTGTGAACCCCAAAACTTAACCCGATGAACTCAAATATTTAGATACTACCACATGGCATGAATCTTGACGTAGATCCAATGATTACAAATGTTACTTATTATATTAAAAAAGCAATTTACAATTAGAAAATCCCCAACAATAATCAATAAATTGAATTGTTTTCACTAAGTCCAAAATAAATTTTTACACCGTCCAAATCAAATTACTCCATCCAATCACAAAAGAAAGTTGTTTTAGACATCGATATGGTCCTCAAAATACAACTTTGATAATTTATTTCTATTCCAATATATTTATAAAATATAATGAACTTACACTATTTTGAGAGTAATTTTTGAGATAGATGTACATATATCATTTTCATATGTCCAATCTAAGTATTCAAAAAGATATTGATTGCCAAAGTTTATAGTGTTTGTCAACACAAAACCGAAAACGACTCAACTTTGTGACCCGAGGGAGTATAATGCATGCAATTTTGCACCTTGTTTGAAAATATAAGGAGTGAGTACAAATTTTGCACCTTTTCATCTCTCTTCAACATTTATGAGTAACCGCTCACACTTCTTCACGACACTTGTACAGTTATACCAATTGTTATTCAGTTAGTGTTGTAACCTTTTTATTCTTTGTGCCTAGTCAAAATATGTTGTATAGTCTAAAACCAAGACACTGTGTACCAATTTTTTTTTTTTTGGTCTCATATTATTCACCGTACGTACGTGGCCAATAATCAACGAGTTAGAGAAGTAGGCCTATATTCAATAATTCAATAGGTCCAATTGTACATGTGTTGCCAATAAGCAGTAACTTAGAGCTGGAAGACTAAGAGAACCGATAAGACCAAAATGAGCATGGAATGCACATCATGATTTTACGAGAAGTATTGAAATATTAATGTAAAATATCCTAAAAAATATTAATGTAAAAAATGATGAGTAAAACATTTTCTTAAAATATTTAAATAACCCATAAATGCATGCATGGCACCAAACTAATCAGTCAAAGTTTATCGCATGCACGTTGCGCGTATAATTAACTGCTTTGAGACTCGGAGCTACGTACTCAGTGAAGTACTCATCGATCTCTTCGCGTGTTAATGGAAAACCCTTGGAGAACGTGATGAAGAGCGACCGGCCGCCGTCGTCCTCTGTAGTCACCGACGACGGCGGGTCACCACGACGATACGGCGCGGCCAGCTCTGCCTGGAACGCGCCGCCGCCCTCCAGCTCGTAGCGGCGCAGCAGCGCGTGCAGCCGGTCTTCGAACACGAGCGCCCCGACGCCAACAAGAACCTCTGCGACGCCGCGCCGCGGAGCGTCGTCCGGGATGAGCTCGAAGAACCGGCGAACGTCGACGGTGCCCACTCGGCCGCCGCACATGGACGATATGAACGGCGTCTCGGGCCTCTCGGCGCCCTGATTCGGCCAGCAGGTGGCGCCGTGGAGGACGGCGCGGGCCTCGGAGATGAGCTGCGCTGCGGCGCCCGGGGTGCGGACCATGGAGCACACGCTGGCCAAGGCGTCGACGCCGATGCGGTGGTGGAGCCACATGAGGAGAGCGACGGTGTCGCGGGCGGGCTGGCGGCCTGCGCCGAGCGAGAGCAGGCGCTCGTAGGCGGCGCGGTCGACGCAGTGGAAGGCGAGGACGTCGCGCACGGTGGGCTCCATGGCCGGCTAGTGACTACTTGTGATTGGAGAGCGCTGGACTTGTAGCGAGTTAGGTGGTGTGAGCCTTGCAGTAAAATCCTACGAGACATCTCACATTTAGACTTTTTTGGTGTATAAATATTTGATGGTGTTTGATCTCACCATTTTTAAATGAATATCATTTTGGAATGTGTATAGTCGAGCTTTAAAATTTTATTGTCATAAATTTTTTTAATTATATTTGTCACATTAGATTATATTTCTATATTTGTAGTTGCTTTTTAAAAATTATCAACATAAAATTGAAAAAGTAAAGGGCAAAACCACATACCAGAGATTGTGTCAATTCTAAAACAATAAGTAACGAATTGCAATACCTAGCGTCTAAACTGGCTTAGGCGCCCTAACCCCACACAGGATAAACCACATCTATACACATAGCAATGCGCTTCTGCTTTTGTCCTCACTTCGCACAAAACAGTTAACCAGGAGTTGCTACCATTGGACCCCATGGCTTTATATGTTGGGTAATCCCAACCTATGCAAGCAAGTAGGACTAATCATCTCACACTCATGGGTCACAATGGGCTAATGTCAATCGGGCCAAGATGTCAACATACAATCGGCACAACATACTCAGAAAGGAGCAAATGACCAGGATATCCCCTTCTTAGCACACATTCGTGCATCCAGTGCTAGTGTCGGACCCGGATTTTCAAATCCTGAATCCTCTGCGAATAACTGTGTTATTCCCTAGATCAGTAGATAGCACTCACAGATACATCACTGAATCATTTCATACAATGGCGTAAAACCATATCATTCATTAATTTAACACATCAGAGTTTACATAGACCGCATCGGGTCAAGTTTTACAATAAGGGCCGAACAGGCCAAATAATTACATCACAAAAGTAGCGGAAGCGACAACGGAAGCAAAAAGGGGTGAGGACACATCTCTCCACGAGCAAGTGGTGGGAAACACATGTACATCCGATATTACCCAAAACTCAGATAATATGGGATGCACCTAGGTACCAGCGGAGTCAGCTAGATTGGGGCGAGACTAGAACAACTAGGAACTAAGCTACGCTTCAAGAACTCCTGGGTCTTGAGACATCTGGTTCCTCATAGTAGTCGAAATCTCCAAAATTTCACCTTACGAGGGTTTGGGGGAAAGAGCGAGAATGAGCACAACTACCGTGCTCGCGAGCCAACACACAGAATGCAATAGTATACATGCAAGGCTTAACAAGGATGGCTCAGGTTCTTTTATTTGCTAAAGCATCATTTTAAATTATCATAATTACAAAGTCCTATGACTTAGCATTTTAAACAGATTGCATTTTCATTTAAAGAGATTAAGTGTAATATTAAATAACAGCGAAGGTTACCTCCACCTTATGCTTAATTTTGATAACGGTTACGCCCACCAATTATCAACACTGGGTAAGGCTACCCAGGAAAAATCCAAAACAAGGGCTGGATGAGCCCAACATATTTCCATTCCACCCACAAAGATTTTTGAAATAGAACTAACTCAGGTTAAGTTCCCATGTCTGCCTTTGACCGAAGGCGCGGCTGTTTAAACAGTTTAGACTCTGCAGAGGTTGTACACTGTACCCACAAGAGATAATCATACTCGTTACTCCACATGATTCCTTAGTCATGTAGTTGAGCGATCGTCACGATACGTTTCAAACTACCTTGCCCCTTCCGTCATCTCACCCCTATGGCCAATTCCATAAGTTGTGCGGGATGCTTACCACAACGACTAGCAAAGCTGGCCCCGGCCACAGTGACTAGCGTAGCTGATAACTTCACCGTTTTTGGTGTCCCATTCAAGCCAGCATACGTCCTGCCGCTTGCACACTTCTAAACACCGGTTGTGGGATGACTTTCAGGGTTCAATAATTTTACTAGGCCAAGTTGTAATTTGCAGACTTGCGGTTGTACTTGTTTTACACAGGAGGTCATGACAAGATTAAGTCCTTAATTCATCTGGACGGTTCATACCACATACCAACCATTCTCGTGCTACGTCCGCACCCACCATTCTTTCCATCCGTCCAGATGTGGTACTAGCAAGTTGTTTAGGGTTTTGGGGAGGAAAACCAATTAACGCAACACATCAGTCATCTACATCCAATGACTGCCCAAAACCATTTTTCATGTTTAAAGGATGATGATCGGGACATTTATTGTCCCGGTACTTAAGCAAGACTAGCATGTCGCTTAAGTACAACCTATACTAGTATTACCATATAATTACTAGGGTGACAAGGAATACTGGATTCAATTATCAAAGGATGGCTTAATAAGTAATTAATGAACAAATGGGTATTTAACTACCTTAAGCTTTAACATATCATTGTTTACAAAATTAAAGCATGCAACTTTGCTATTTAAATAAACATAGTTTGCATAAAATGTAGGTTCGGAATGATCAAAGTATTGACTCGCCTTGGTTAAAGGCAGAGGGGTCCTGGTATTCTTTAGCTTGGTCGAAGTGGAGGTCTCCGGCGTCGTCAAATCCTAATCGGTCGAAAGTACCGGAAAAAGACACAACGGCAAAGAGAGCAAATAAATACCAACTCAATAAATAATGAACTCCAAAATGAACAAGACCAGTACCATTAGCAAGATCTTGATTTTAGAAAATTTTAGAAATTGGTTTCATAATTTTTGGAGTTATACAGAAAAAGATATGAATTTTGGAAGTTTTTAAATGATTTTCCAATTAAACAGAAAATCAGAAAAACCGAAAATCCCGTGCCGACACGTGGCAGGGCTGTGCTCGGTCCACGGGCACTGTGCTCGTGGACCGAGTCCACGCGCACGGGCGCACGGTCACAGTGGTCGGGCCCGCCCGTCAGCGGCACAAGACGGTGGGCCCCACTGCGATGGCGGCCTTGCGGCAAGCGGCGGCGACGTTGCTCGCGAACGCAACGTCGCCTCGCGTTCTCCGTCTGGCGAGAAAAAAGAGGGAGGAGAGGGAGCGACGGGGCGGCGCACGGCGACGACGAAGGAGGAAGGGAGCGGAGGCGGGGCGCGGAGCTTCGGGAAGGAGGAAGGGGCGCCGGGCGAGGCCGGAGGAGACAGAGCGGCGGGGCTCGGAGGCGGCGGAGGAACCGGCCGAGCCAAGAAGAAGGCAGGCGGGGGGCTCGGGCGCGGAGCGCGGTCGGCAGCAATGACGAGCGGAGGGGAGAGGGGAAAAGAGGAGGAGGCCGGGGTGCAGCTTAAATAGCCGAGGCGAGGAGGGCAAAGCCGGCGCGGCGGAGGCGGAGGAGGGAGAAAGCAGCGCCTGGCGGCGCGGAGAAGGGAGAAGGGGGTCCGGGCGCGTCGGCGACGCGGGCGGAGAGACCGAGGAGAAGCGGCGGTGTGTCGCCGCGCGGCGCGGACAGTCGGCGCGCGGCGCGGGGCGGCACCGAGTGGGAGCGGCGGAGGCGCCGGAAGAACCGGGCCGAGGTGAGGGTTAGGGTTAGGGTTAGGGTTTTGATTTTGAAATTTGAATATTCAAATTTTGATTTTTGAATCTTTAGTCAAAAACAGGATGTTATAGATAGCATAGCATATATGCTATGTAGTGTGCCCACTCGGGACCAACAAGTGACATGGGTTGTCTGTCAGCGTCCCTGACTTACACGTGTTGGTCTAACGGCGAGGGTCGACTCTTATACCATTTGTAACGTCTAGGTTCAAAATCGGTTGTAACACCCTATACCAAAAGCTCCCTACATCACTTCATAATCCTCTCATCGCATCCTCATTTTGAAACCCACCGATCTTCACAACCTTACTACACAACAGCACAGTTCTAGAGAAATCTAGTGCACAAACCACAATGTATGTTCACAAAGCATCAGAGGATATATTATCAATAGATGATCCCACAAACACTGAGATACAAACTATTGACTAAATCTCACCGGCTCGACTCTTTAGTGATGGTCAATCACCAAATTTCAACACACATCGACTGCACTCCAGTGAAAACTAATACACTGTTATCTTAATCATAGAATCCAATTGCTACTCTACTTCTATAGGCAAACACAGAGATATCCACAAAACACATGGAACTTTACTATATCATCTTCAGAAATAGGTGCAAAATCTTGTTAGATCTTCAACACTGTAATCCCTATGACTAAAACTCTCACACACTGCAATATATTTTTTTTCCTTCAATTATTTTAGTTAGGAAAACTACCCAACAACATATTCTCATACTCTTGATCTTCAAAACCCCTTTAAAAATCTAGGATTGCATGCTAATATTAAAAATCCTCCAATCCATTGGAGATTGGACACAATTTCGACAATTAAACATTGTAAGGAATTTGTAAATCTAGCAATATCTATGACCACCAATTATACATAGAAAGATAACAACATGATGGACATTCTTTAAGGCAATAATATAACACTTGCATAACTTATCTATCCTCAATAGGGTTTGACAAACTAAGCAATCTTGATGATTTAGGTGCTATGCATGGGTAGACCCGCCCCACAGTAGGTTGGGCTTTGAGGGGATTTTGGACCAGTGTGTCACACCAGCTTAGGCCTAACCTCACACGGGATAAACAACACACATATGTAACAACTAGGAGTTTCTAGCATTGGACCCCACAAGTTTATATGTTGGGTAACGATGAAACATGATGTATTAACAGCTCTTACGTGCGACTTCTGTGTTACCTATGCATAAAAGTTTCCAAAAAAAATAATCAAAGATGTAAAGTACATATTATACAACCATGTAAAATTTAAATAACAAACTGGATCGCATTTGAAAGATATGAAACTGACAAGCAGTAAAAATGAATAATGATGAACAGTGAAAATTTACTATTAATGCAGAATGTCTTTAAACAGGAATAATTAAGAATTGACATGCTCCAATGGTTCATGCCACGTTGTTATGACGCCGTACCGTTCCATCTGCTAGATAGAGGAGATAGCAAACACAAACTAGAATCCATAGAAAAATCTGAAACAAGTGTACCTGACAAGTAACACACCAGGGCAACCTAGCGTTTTGCTTGTATCCATCTTGCGCAAATAAATTATACAAGGGTGCAGAAGCAAAGTTTTTGCGAGAGAATTGCTGCCCCAATTAAAAGGTCAAACGATACATGTGAAACAAACACCGAGGGGTCACTAAGCTATTGCTTCTTGACCGAAGGTATTTAACAGCATTTTTTGTTTGAAACGGAGTATTAAGCAGCATATATTTACAGTCAAATATCATCAACTATATTTACAGAGGAATAGAACATAGTGATCCATGAAATGAAGAAAGGCCAAGTCTTTGCCTAATTAAACTTTTAGAGCAAATATCCTGATGAGCATATAATTATGCCTGTATATATATATCCTTAATTGTTAATAGTAGTGTTAAATCAGTATCGGTATAAGTACATCTGCGATGCGTATTGACTTGAGATCCCCAAAAGATTTGGTATACGTTAGATGTTTAACAAGTGACTAGCTATGATCCTGGAGTTCACATTCTCTCAGAGAAGCCGGGTCGGGTTGTGTGTTTCCCATATCCCTAGTCTTGTGCAGAAGAAAAGTTCCTGCAACAATTGTCACAAACCCACATAGCTCAGATGCTATCTGAGTTGCATTCTGAGAGTCCCAGTCCTGCAATGGAAAAGTAGCAACTATCAAATGTTTGTCTACCTCCATAAAGTAACATTAACTATGAATGTAAGTACGTACATACTGGCAACGTAAGTACGATCCAATGATAGAAGATGAAAAATGGAATATCATGCATAATTCAAACACTAGTTCATCAAACCAAAGATATAATTACTACAGTTTAGTTACTATAAGAATCTTGATACTGAAGTCCCTTTTATTGAAGATAAGAGCATGGGTAATGCTACAGCGTACGTCCGATTGACTGAAAAAAATCAGACATTGTGTTTGTCCTTCACACTAATTAATCCAACGCATGGAGTAACAGTCAAAAGCCTTGACCTATCCTATCTGTGGAGCTTTCCCCCACCACTTGTTTCTCCCCAAAATCCCCTCATCCTCTCTCTCCCGTCTCCGGATCCTCTCCCCAAACCCCCATCCTCTTCCAGCTCTAGACCTTCCTCCCCCCAAATCCTGCACATGTTTCATCTCCCAACCTTGGATTTTCCCTGAGCATCCACTTCGGTGAGCTTCAGCTAGCTGCTCAGACGCCAAGACTCCAATGTTGAGCGAGTGCCCCATCGCGCTATCATTGTAGCCCTGCGGTTTGCTATATCTTCTCCACCTCCTAACACTAATCTGGCGAAAGTACGAGTTGCCGCCGACACAGAGGATGTAGTTTCTATGATAGTGGCGACTGAGGTCCACAATGCAGACATCCCTTGACAAGCTCCTAGATGTACTGTTCAGCCTCCTCGATTCCAGGCCGACCTTAAGCACTACCCCCCTCGTCTACAAGCGCCAACCGTACGTGCTCCGCCGCTATGGGCTTCTCGTCGTTGTCGCCACGACCTACCCCGAGAAGCTCTGCGCCCCGCCACCGTCAGGCGCCTCCTCCACTTACTAGGTAGGTGTGTTGCCGACGTTTTTCTCAAATTGTTGCAACTCCCTTTCTCTATTGTTGCAACAAGTGTTTTTGTTTGTTGTAGTGTATATTTCATGGATCTTGTAGCAAGTGTTTTTGTTGCACCAAAAAAAATTTCTATTGCAATTGAGGTTGTGATTTGTTGCAGCGCTTTGTTGCTATGGTTTGTTGCCACCGAATGGGATTTTGTTGCACGCTTAGTAATCATTGTTGCGCTCGCTATCATTTTTGTTGCGGCTTTTTGTTGGCTGATTGAACGTTTATTTCGTGTTTGTTGCATCCTGGGTCAAGATTTGTTTCAAACTTAGAAATTAATTGTTGCACTTCTCGGTTTTTTTCATTACATTGAATCAAACGGCTAATGAGGATATACCTACCACTACGACAACTCCTACCACTACTAATCCCAGGGATACACCCATTCGGCCAAACACTAGAAAAAGCAATTATGGCCAAAGAAAAGGAGAAAGGAAACACAAACACTTCGGCCAAACCCTAGGAAGAAGAAAAACTCTTTTGGCTGAAATCCAAGGAAGCAAGAAAAGAGACGAAGAAGGAGATACGCACCATGCTGCATGGGAACACAAACCAAAGGAGGATAAGTTCACAACAAGGCAGGATAAAAGCAATGCATTGCGACTCTCGTCCAAACCCTAGCAAGTGAGGGAGCTAGTTCAGTCAAGATTGAAGCAAGCAAGAAGAAAGGAGAAAAGGAATCCATTTCGGCCAAAGAGCAAGAAAGCAAGAAGGAAGAGGAAGAAACCAACTGGGAACACAACATCCAAATTTTAGCTAAAATTCAGGACAAAAAGAGAGGAAATCTGAAATCAAAGGAGGATTCAAAACCGAATTTAATTAGGATTTCTATTTCGAATTAGATTAGGATTTGCTAATTAGTTTCAGCAATTAGATTAGCCTTTAATTCCGAAAATTAATTAGCTTAGCACTCAAGTAATTGGCCACTTGGCCAAATCTAATTGGGAGACTTCTCCCCTAGCCGAATACAAGTGGGACACCCTCCGCCCCCCCCCCCATGTTCGAATTAGAGTAGGTGGAGCTCCCTTAGCCGGCCACTAGGACAGGAGAACCCCTATATAGTCATGGCATTGCCCTTCGTAATTTTCATACAAAAAATAAATGAATTTTGATAACTATACTCTTGTTTCATATGTTAGCCAAGTACACCTTGAGGGAATTGGGAATCCTCGCTGCAAGACGTCTACTTTTGTGTGGTCGAGTAGACGGGATCAATAGCGTGTGGTTGAGCAGATTCTTTTGTTGCAGGTTGCTATGTTGACAGTAGCTGGCGCCATCGGTTCGTCAGGTTATACGGATCCAAAGTTATCATTGATCCTATGTTGTGAAGATCGGGTACCCCGTATCAACTACTGAAATCGATGTCTTCATCGTGACTGGTCCAACATGTATATCTTTGAAACTCCTTCGAATCAAGTGCACTTCGATTTGCGCTGGGTTGGTAAATATCTTCAGATTATCGCAATCAATGCATGGACAGTACATAAATTTTATCCACTTCTTTAGCATATCCTACTCGACAGCTCTTCTAAAAACAGACACACCATTAATATACTACTCACTCACACAGTTCTCAATGTACATCCAGCTTCGGTCCAACTACGCTATGCACGTAACAAATTAGTGTTAAATTAGATTAATGCTCCTAAAGTAGCTAGCTACGAAATATCCATGAAGCAATATATATACTTATATACATACATACATACATACATACATATATATATATATATATATATATATATATATGACGCCCGTTTCGTACTCCTGGGAGTACATACTCCCGCTTCGAATATACCACTTAAATAAATATATTATACTTCTTTATCATTTTCAGTATACTTAAATACCAATTATAAGATACTCCAGTGCAATTTGATTGAAAAATTTTCATTGGAGTCCTTTATTTTTGTCATATACCTTTTTCATATATAAACAAAAGTATACACACAAATTTTCTATAAAAAGTGGACTTTCATGAATTTTTTCATAGAACTCACTTTGGAGTATCTTATAATCATCATTGGAGTATACTCAAACAGATAAAGAGGTATTATCATACGATTTAAGTGGTATATGAGAGGCAGGAGTACATACTCCCAGGAGTACCAAACCATTTTCCTATATATATATATATATATATATATATATATATATATATATATATATATCATGATTGCATATCCATCATTTGAGTCTCCAACAATTATTCCAATAATTACATATCCGATTTGCCCTATGGACGAATATGCAAGCATACGTTTAATGCTTGTTTGAGTAATAGCAAGGAGATTCCCCAATATCATGCTATGAATAGTTAGGATTTTCAAAACAATATGCCATTCGTTTGATGAGAAATAAAAAAGGAATACTAACTTTAGATCATCAAGAATAAATAGATCTACAAGTACACTTGCAAATCTATAGTATTTCTTTCACCAAATGCCCCAAAGCTGGCCGCCTCCTTCAAAGCAAACGCATATCAGAGACAGATCTGTCGAGACGACCAGATATTTAATATCACATATCACAGACGGTTCTTTTTAAGCACCGTCAGTGATAATGCACAAACTGCTCCTAAAATAGAACCGTCGGTGACATCTCCGACTATCACAGAAGGTGTGTATTTAAAATCATCTGTGATACTTATCACAGACGTTTCTTAAAAAGAATTGTCTGTGATATGCGCCATCAAATATCTAGTTGTCCCAATAGATCTGTCTCTAATATATGGCTGCTTTGAAGAAGACGGCGAGTACGCCTAAGAAAGCAACTAAGCTTACCACGAAGCATGGTTTTTTTCCAGGAGTCGTCCACGCAGCATGAGGAGAATGAGACAGCATCCACTACCTATTTCATCGAACCTGACACACAGCAGCCAAGTTCAAGAAGCATGGCTACCAGGAGAGTGTCAGGTAATGTACACTCTAGTGTGTCAGGTTCGATGAAGTAGGCCGTGGCTGTGGTCTCATCCTCCTCATGCTAAAAATCATACTTTGTTATGGACTTAGTTGCTTTCTTAGGCATATTGCCGCCTTCTTCGGTGTGCCATATCACAGACGGTTCTTATTAAAAAAAAACATGTGATATTCAGTCTACAAGCATGATTTTAGAATAGTATGTCATTAGCATAGACGGTATTCAACACAAACGGTCTCTGATTATCCTATTACCACATACGGTTTTATTTTAGAACCGTCTGTGATATGCAACCATATCACATACCGTTTTATTTTAAAAATAGTCAATGATATGTAACCATATCATAGACTGTTGTATTTTATAACCGTTTATGGTACTTTTCACAAACTGTTTATTCCACTAAACCACTTATGATATTTTTATTTTTCGGCTAGCCTCGGGAGTTAATATGCATGATTTGTTTTTCACATAGAAGAGAGTAAGATAAACACGTTAATCAGTAAACATGTTCAACATAGACAGTAACTTGAACTCCAAACTAGATTTTTTAATATAATTTTTGTATTTACATATGGCAAACAGCGTGTCCAGTTGCTTCTTACAAAATATTTTCTTTAAAAAGTAGAAATAAAAAAAGATCAATTTATTTCTAGTGGCCCAGGTAGACTGCTATCTCCATCTTCAATTCTTCGTAGGCGACGTTGTCGGCATCGGAAGGTTCGGGGTCAGCGTAGGTTCCCCGAAACAAGGCCACCCGTTGACGCGCTCGTTCAAGAGTAGCCCAAAGACGCTTCGACTCAAGGACCAAGTCGAAATACGCCCAGAGGATCTCTTCCCTCGCTCGAGGTGTCTCGGCATGGTCTACCTGATTGGCCGCCATCTCGATTTCGCATTCCAAGTGACGGTAATCCTCCTGGAGACGTGCAACGTCTTCCTCGATGACTACGTCAATGGCTTGTTTAGCTGGCCGGAAGACCACCCGGAAGACGCGGCGGAAGAGGATGTCAAGATGGCGAAACGTGGTCATTACATGCTCCAACATAACCTTCGTCGGAGGAGGGAGGACACTGTTAGAATAGTGTCCTTCGACAGCATCGGCAAGCGTACGACCGGCGAGGTTCTCGTACAAAATGGCTAAGTAGGCCATTATCGCTGGCATTTGGGGAGAAGAGCGGGGAGCCATTTTTGTATTTGCTATTTGTTTGTAGCTTGAGAGTAGAGCGACGTGGGGAATCATCTTTGTGGCAGTTGATCATTTTTATAAAACAAGGAATAAATTCGGTACGGGAGACGAAGAGACGATGCATCGGGGATGAGACAAAGAGACGCATATCGGGGAGCCGAAGCGACAATGAGCGTTTAAGAGACATATCACAGATACTTCTAACCACAAACCGTTTGTGATACAACATTATCTCATGCAGTTCTTGTTAAGAACCGTCTGTGAATTATCACAGATGATTAGTATTTAAAACCGTCTGTGATTTCTACGAATATCACAGACGGTTTGTATTTAAAACTGTAAATCATCACAGAACAAGAACCGTCTGTGATAATTATGTATCACAGACGGTTCTAGCCATCGCTGGTAACATAGACGGTCACACTTGTAAAACTATCTGTGATAATTATACCACAGACGGTTTCTGGGAGCCATCTGTGATGAGGTGTCCAGTATAGCTTTTTTGGTAGTAGTGTGAGCTCTGGCGGGTGGGGTGAACGTACAACGGGAACACTCTCATCGTATGTCTAGGCGCTAGTCACTCCTTAAGAGCATAGTTTGCTGACATGAAACAATTTTCTTGGTCAACAATGTCTTATTGGACATGAGACATGCCAGCTTATTACAGATGATTTTGCATAGTGCTGCATTTCAGAATGATGCGGTAGTTTTGCAGTGAATAAAGTCTCAAAAAATATTCGTATGAAACTAACAAATCTTGGGTTCATCAAATGGGAAAATGGTTTAGCATAAAAATATCACATTAATGAAACTATTAAAAGATATAAACAATGTGTACATCACCTTGTACATGATCATGTTAGCAAGAATTGTAAGAATGGTGAACATCACATAATATACAGGAGAGACCACAGCTGTATTGAATGAGTCCAAGGCCTAAATTAACAGAAAGAAAAAGCTGTTGACGGGATTATACTTAACTCAAAATGTCAGCTCAAAAGATGTGAAATATGGACAATGCTTAGAAAATGTATAGTTAAAGCAGGTCAGGAACTTACGAGACAGGTTGAATGATTCTTACAGAAGTGCTAAGCCTACTGCACAACTACATCAACATAAACTTTTTGATGCGAAATAGATAATCTTTCATCAGTATAAAGTGAAGAGAGTAAAACGGAACTTATGAAGACTTCTACATAATAGTCTTTTCATCACAATTGTGTGCTAAAGGGAAGCTTTGTCTAAAATTGATTAAGTTCCATCTTCAATTTACGTAAAACAAACTTCGTAAAAATACTTAGAAGTCTGCAATGTGATCTTCAGTATAATGAAATTCCAGTTGATCTGCAGTTAGTAACAAGCACAGAGCAGATACTAATTAGAGCAACATGTTACGCATATCATTCAAAGATTGTCATCAAATTATTGCCGCATAGTGCGGCATTCTCTATTTCAGGGCAATCATTACGTCTACTAGTCATCAGTGCTCTGGTACCAATTTCCAAGAATTACCGGAAGGAAAATACCATAATCAATATCTGAAAAGCGGTTGCATATAGACTTAGAAACAAAGAGCAGTCCATTTACCACCTGGTTTCCAGCCTTAACTGTTTTCTGGTTGATTTTAGAGAAAAGATTTAAATTCAGTTTCAATTTAAAACATTGCTAAGTATCAAATTTTTTTCTTCAAAAAATGTCCGGGCCAAATGGCAAGTAACCTGTGTTAACTGACCAATTACCAGGGAAAGAATGATAACCTATTCATGATTTGGATGTGTAACATTCTATAATATATTGCTGAGACGAAATAGTTTCTCTCCGGTTGTTCAAATGCACGACAAAACTATTGGAAATTCCATATCGTGTATGGCAGTATATCTCAAAACTTCAAACATGATGTGAGCGCTAACCTTGTTTAAGTAGTTTAGCTGTACTAAACAGCATATAATCACAACAACAATAAAGAACCAGGTCTGGATGTAGATAAATTGGTTCACTCCACTAAATGAGAGCTTTAAGGCAATAGCCACTGCTTTAACGCTGATAACCTGTCTCAAATATAGCATTTTGTCAGAAAATACTAAATCAACTTGATCTGAACAGATCAATTTTAGTATGATGTACTGCAAACATACCGTAAGCGACCCCATTAACGAACAAATTGCAATATACGCCAGCATTTTCCTTTGTTCAGTCCGTTGAACAACCCAGAAAATTAGAACAAGTGCAAGAGATACAGCCAAGCAAGAATAGACAATGAAACCTGCCAGCACAAATTATACTTACATGTCAACATAAATAGTATTAGTACAGTTAGCTAGAAAACATAACCACAAGCAGAAAGAATGCTTTTGCACAAAGGAAAGAGTTACACATTCCCTCAGATACTTTTGGTGGTGTAACATAAGATAGTTGTTTTATGGAAGTATTCGGTCCTTGGATATTTGTGTATCAATATAGTGTGTATCAATGACAGAAAAATGAAAAATCAGCACAAAGAATGCCTTTTCCATAAAAAACAAGCAATGAAAGTGAAAGTTTTCACTTAGAAACTGATTCCTGCAGCATTTTTACCCTGAAACCAAGGCAGTAGCTCTGCCATCGACTAAAAGCAGGAAAAGAGATAAGAACAGAGCAAACAACACAGGAACCAGACCTGTATCACAAAGGGGGCAGCTAGTTAAAGGATAGCATTTTCTTAGTAGTATCAAGCCAAGAATATTAGAGAGCCCAACATACTTCAGGATGCAAAATATGAAACTTACTAGAAAGCTCTGCTGAAAATTGCAAAATATTACTGCGCCTGTTGTTTACCAAAATGCATTTAAGACCAGTACTGATGGCAAAATTGGAAATATAGCAAACTATAGTACTAAAACAGAAATCCACAATTAACATTCCTCCAAAGGGTAAAAAACTACACCAACTGAAATGACAGCTAGAACAACTATTAAATTACTTTTACATAAGAGCTACCTGGTTCAGTTGCGAGATGCCATATTTCGTTAACTGAATCGATCCTTCTTTCCTTTGGGGCATGCAAAACTATACCAACTGAACCGACAACACATAGTATGCAACCAACAACACCAAACATATGCAACCTCTCATTCAAAATGAAGTGTGCTAGCACTGCACTGCATTAATAAAAGAGTATTAAGGAAACATCTTACTATCAGTTCATCGTAAGAATTATTGGATAGAAAGAAAAGGTATGTGTAAAACCTAAATATGATGCTCAGAGCTCCCAGAGGAGTAACAAGTATTGCAGGAGCAAATGCATATGCTGCAAAGTTGGCCACCTCACCCAAAATCACTGTAAAAAAAAGGGAGAGTGATAAACAATAATTTGAGAATATTTTATATTATTACAAAATATTGATAAAACTTTATAGTTATTGAACATTCCGGATAAAAAATATTGGTAGAAGTAGTTGCCTCAGTTCTATTTTTGACAGGAGGTGATTAATTATTTTAATCCTTGCAAGCACTATTCCTTCTCAAATATCTAAAATGAATACATTTGAATCAGACAACAAAAGGCAATTAATTTGGTCTCTGTACTGAGCAGAGATAAAAAACCGGCGGTAACCAGTTTAGCAAATTCAAATTTTAGTTTTCGAATTTCGGTTGGTTTTTAAGCAAATTCAAACGAATTCCATCCGGATTTTTTCCGGTAAATCCGGTAACCGGCCGGTTACCGTTTTCGGCCGGTGACCAGGAAATTGGCCGGTTCCGGGTTTTTTAACTCTGGTACTGAGAGTGCCTTCGTTGTCAGTTGTCACACCATCACATCACAGAAGAGCACATTGCAAAACTTACTAGTTATCATTCCTATCCACCATAGCGGTTCATATAAGTATGAGTAGCCTCCAGAACCTGCAAATCATGAAGGAAAATAAGAGAAATAATTAAAAATGGATTATGGGACAAGACAGATGTAGAAGAAATACTGAAACCTAATTGCGTGAGGAATTTGAGCATTCTTGAAAACACCTTTTATGCACTATAAAAATGTATTATTCAAGTAGATACAGGAGGGAGGCACAACCTGCTCTTACCCCAGCATCCCCTGCTTTCTTCAGCCCAATCTTCTTGATCACAAAGCTTGAACCAATAAACGCACTCGATGATGTGGCTAATGCGAAGCCCCTCACATTGTCTAGAGACATCACCATCTCTGACAGTCTATTTGCAGCCAACTGCAGAATCCAAGAACTATCCTACGTAACAAAAGGATTTTCATCTAGTAAACCACATAGAAATGTTTAAATTTCACTACATGGAAGTTTGGAACAATAGAAGTCTAACCTTGGGTTGCTTTTGATTGGATTTCCTGGAGATAGTCCCTATAGAAACAGAGAAGAGCATGATGAGAATCATCGCATATGTGTCTGACAAATCTAAATTAAGATGTCATAAGTGAAAGAACCAACCTTGGATTGTGTCAAATTGTAACAATCAGGTGGCCTGTACAAGAACAAAAAAACAGCCTGATAGGGAACCTAAAGTGCTAAACTCCTCGAGAGTAAATTAGTTCTGCTGTTCCTTTTATGAGGAAAGTGCTGGGACAAAATGACAGCTCCAGTTCACATATAGCCCCAAAGATCAAATCCTACAGGCAAAAGGAAAAGTGCAAATATCAAAGACTGAAAGACAAAAATGAAATGTCTGCTTGTACAACAAAAGAATCAACTGCCTTGGATTGCGAGATACGAAACCGTGATAAGATAAAGCACGGATGGATCTAGATAAGAAATGACAACAAAATTGTGAAAGCACTACTCTTAACTAATCTAGGATTCTCAAGACAAGATAGTCATAAAAAACTCTCCAAATGGGGTTACAAATCCGGCATGAGAATGCAGCACAAACAAATCGTGAGAAATACGAATTTTTTCCATCGGCTTTCTCAAACCAGTGTATGTTTTATGGGTGTTCTTGTTTCTTGGACTCCAGGGGCGGATTTAACGTAGGGCATGGGGATTCAGTTGAGCCCCCCAAATTTTTTGGAAAATAAACTGCAACGGCACATTGGGTACAAAGTACTATGGGGTCAACTGATATTGATCAAGATCGATCTTGGAACCATGGATGGATGGATGGATGGATGGATTAGATTAGCAGGGTACCACGCAGCAAATAAATCCACAACTAACTGGGAAAAGAGAAAGAAAGATTTGGATTTGATTTTGATTGGTTTCAGCCACAGCAAATAAAAGGTCCCCCAGAGCAAAAATAAATCTTGGAACAATCCATCCAAGTAGGCTAGGGTTCCTTACCAACAAAAGAAGAAACCAATCGAAGTCCGGATGGAACCTCACGATGAGACAAAGACTTCGGTGCAAGTTCCGTCGCCGGCTGTGAGGTCGGGGAAGATTAGGCACAGCAAAATGTGAGGAAAAAAGAACAACAAATTTGAGACTGGGAAGGGGCGAATTTGAGGAGCAATGAGGGAAGAAGAATAGGCCAGATGAGGAGGATGAACCGTCGGACGCCTTCTCGCTCGCTCGAACGACTCGCAGAGGCCATGCACGAAAGAGGAAACAGGCCCATGTTTCGATAGCCAGCTGTACCGTTTCCTAATAGACTCAAGGGGAAAAAAGGAAAAGAAATAGCTATAGAACCATTAGGTCACATAGACTCTGCTGACTAGAATTTTAGCTAATATAGATAAAAGAGAATAAAAAAAGAGAAATATATTATCTATCGTAAAGTAACCTCTATCACGAGAAACAAGGAGCTATGAACGACTCTGTTGCCTTTGGCCCTGTTTATTTATGCTTTTTGTCTGGTTTATAAGCAAAAAAGCCTAAACATAAAAAAGAGGTGGTTTTTTCATACGGTTTATAAAAAGCTTAAGCCAGTTTAATCCTAAAACCATAAGCCACGAGAGAGGTGTTTTTTTGGCTTTTGCGGAATGGAATACCCATTTGCCACTAAACTTCGTTGAAATTACCCACAAAATACCATTACATAAAATATACAAATCATTCTACTTTTTCCATCTTCCATCCTCCTCTTCCCCCATTCGCTTCGGTTTCCCACGCCCCACGGCCCCGCTCCCCTCCACGCCACTGCCTCCCTCCGCCGCTCCCCTCCCCTCCACACCGCAGCCGCCTCCCCTCCCCTCCCCCACTCCGCAACTCCCCACCCCGCCTCCTCCACGCCACCGCCTCCTCCTCCCCCCACTCCGCTCCCCACTCCGCAACTCCCCACCCCGCCGCCCCTCCCTCCACGCCACCGCCTCCCTCCCCACTCCGCCGCTCCCCTCCCTTCCCCCCACAGCGCTGTTCCCCTCCCCTTACGCTGTCGCCCCTACAAGGAAGACACTGCCAACTCCCTTAGGTTGCGCCGGCTCCGCCCGAAGCCTCCTCCCCGACGGCCACCCCCATGTAGCGTCGGCGCCGCCCGAATCCCCCTCCCCGACGCCCCCAACTCGCGGCTCCGCTGGCCGGATCCCCCTCCCAAGGTACATCTGAACCGGATGCATCACATGGATATTTTGACCTTTTGTTTGAAAAATATCAAATTCTCTTTTGTGAATTGTGATAAAACAACATTAAACCACATGTTCATGTTCATGTTCATAGTGATGTGCATGTTCATGTTTCATTTCAGCTCAAGTAACCTTGCCACCACTTTTCCATTGGTCCATTTGAGTTGATTTATGTCACAGTCGTTGGAAGTTGGAACCTAATCTCCAATCACCTAATGTTTAAGCTCAATTAGTCTCAACGAGGGAATTATAAGTACTAGAATGGAATTGATGCCCAGTTAGTGCTGATACAATACAGAAACTATGATTTAGTGCTGATTAGTGTAAGCTATTTTGTTTGCTCAATCTATTGTGTATGGAAAGCAAATGAGTTATTTATTTTTCTTCTGTTCTCAATCTTGTGCACATCTCTGAGAATGTTCTTGTCTTCTACCTCAACAACTTTAATAGCCATGCTTTCTCTGCATTTTGCATGTCTACATACACAGCTTGGACTGGATGCTAACCATATTTGGTTAATATGATATGCAGGAAGAGGCAATGATGATGCATAATTGTTGATCCAACTTGCTGCAATTCTCCTTGCGTAAGGGAAATAGCAGTTTGTATTATGTCACATAGAAATATGGTGTGGACAAATCAGGTTGCTAATCTTGAATCAGAGCGAGGACATGTCCAAGTTCAACTGAAAGTTTCTATTATGGAGGCATTAGGAGTGATTTATCCAACCTGGGTGTGCAAGTTCTTTGTTGGAGCTCCAGAAATGCTACTAATGTTGGTATATGTGATTTGAGGAATTACTATGAGAGCATTAATAATCAGCACTAGCATGTTCGAATTCATACCCACATGTAGGTGTTGATCCAAGTTTTGTCTACCCATCTATGCACAATCCTGCATGTCAACAACAGCTGCGAATAGACATGTTCCTCAGACAATTTTTGGATTGGGAAATCCACTACCGTCACCTTTATATCATCAAGTTGTCACAGGAACTATGGATGAGAGTGGCAGTAGTGGCAATTTTGGTGATAGCACTAGAGATTTCATGGATTTGCAAGCTCAAGTTCATCTGCTCATGTGCCTCAGAATCCTACACATGGGCCGTGGAATGCTTCATTTGAAGCACATGGTTTGCCCAATGCTGCAGTTTCCAACCAACCAGAGTACCATGGTGATGGTTGGCCATTCTTGGAAGGATCTTCTACAAATGGACAGAACAGGTCCAATTCAATGGCTGCTCACCCGGAACAGGTCCAATTCAATGGCCTCAGGATTTCGAATCCCCTTCCATGGTTTATTTGGAGGTCTACCTGTGTGCAAGTATTACATGTGTGCAAGTATTACATGGAAAATGTTGAAACTTGAAAATTCTAACATATCTTTTAAGGGTAATTTTTGTTACCGTGTTATTTTGTTCGGTTGGCTAATATATGCTTTTTTATATTAATTTCGTTCATTACGCAATGTTCAAAATTAATACATGCACAGACGAGTAAAATCTTTTTTGTTTCATATGTACACTTGCACGTATTGTCATATTTACAAATCCCATGTAAAAATAAGTTTAAATTCATCATTAAAACATCTTTCAAACTCTCAAGGGTAATTCAGACTTTTTATCCTTCACATACAACTCAATAAGCCAACATCATATAAAAATTCAGCTTACCAAACACCAAAGCTTGGCTTAAAAACCAAGAGGCTTATAAACTGATTAAGCCAAAAAGCTGGCTTTAAGTCTAAGCCTAAACAAACATGTTTGTTTGGAGGCCTACAATAGAGCTGTTTACATTGAAGTATTTTGTGGGTCTTCCCGATTTGGTGCGCTCTCCCTCTTTACTATCTCTCTATCCAATACGAAAAACACTTCTTTCTCCACCATGTGCGCGAAAGGCTCATCTTGCCCCCTTTTTTCTCCACTCTGCGCCCAATTTTTCCGCAAGCCACGCTGTCCAAACCCTTGCACGCACAACCAACAGCCCCAATCCATTCGTGCGAGCCTCCAAATCCCCTCTAATCTATCCTCAAATCCATTCGTGTGGAGGTCCCCATTGTAACATCTCAAAGTTTTGTTACCAAAAATAAAATTAATAAAGTTATTAATTTATTGGATTTATTGAGTTTCAATAGTGTTTTATTGAATTCCCTATATTTAAAAAGTAAATAATAAACTTTATTGAGCTTTCTAGGTTTTTATTGGATTTAAAGTTGATTTTTAACTATTTTTTGGAATTTTCTGAAATTTTAAAAGCTTTCTCCTAAATATTTTAAAGACAAAATAAATTATATGCAAAAATTAGTTACCAATTATGAGTTTAAAATATTTTATTTAAGTCCAATTTAACAATGGGAATTTTGTGAATTTTTCTATGTTTGTTGGACTTTAATTACTATTTTCTAAAGCCTAAATAAATTATCTCAATTATTTAAATCAGCAAAATATCTCAAAAATCCGAAACAGTGGTCGGGTTGAATTCCTTCCCGGCCCACGGCTTTTTTCCTTCAGCACCGAACCGCCTCGACTGGCCTTCTCTTCCTCTTCCGTCCAACCCCACCTGTCATCGTCGAGTTCCCCTTCATTTTCCTTCTGCCGAAAGTAGAGTGCCGCTGATCCGGTCGATTAAACTGCATTGATTCATCCGTTTACACTTGAGATCATGTCCATTGATTGCCATGATTATCTTTCACTCCCGACCGCACTCAATCGTCTGTTTCTCTTTATTAACTCGCTTTACTCGTCACCGCTGCATCCGCTATTATCGCCGCGCATGACCCCGTTGATCTGGCTACTCCTCACCCTATAAAAGGGGGCACTGCCTTCGCATTTCTCCCCTCACACCATTTCCCTCACACATGATCACGATGCTCATTTCTATCGCTGGAATCGAAGCCTGAGGCTCTTCCACTGCCAGCCGAAGCGCCGCCGATTGCCCCATCGTCTGTGGATCTCTGGTGTCGTCATCCACACCAGGAGCTTCACCGCGTCGTGTTCTACGTCAGGCGTACTCCTTCTTCGTTGGAGGATCATCGGAACACCGTCGCCTCCAGAACCCGTACTCCGCCGCCGCGAAACCACCTCGCCGCCAACCACTCCGTTGAGCTCTGCTATCATAAGGTACCCCTTAAGGTTCAGCATCTCATCCTCTTCGTTTTGCGCACCTTCGCATAGCTCGCCGTTACACGTAACGCCAGCAAGCCGTAGTCGAGCACCGTCGTTGCTGCATTAAATGGTCGTAGCTTCCTTCGACCAGGTAGTCGTAGCTTTCTTCGACCAGATAGTCATAGTTTTCTTCGACCAGGTAGTCGTAGCTTCCTTCAATGAGATAGTCGTAGTTTTCTTTGACCAGGTAGTTGTAGCTTCCATCGGTTAGATAGTCGTAGTTTTCTTAGACTAGATAGTCGTAGCTCTCATCGAGTAGATAATCGTAGCTTCTCGACTAGGTAGTCGTAGCCTCTCTTTCAACCAGTGTTGTCGAAATCTTTCATTCGACCAATGTTGTTGAAACCTCCTTCCGACCACGTGTAGTCAGACCCTTCTTTCGACCAGTGCTGTCGAAACCTTCCTTCGACTAGTGTTGTCGAAATATCCTTCGACCAGTGTTGTCAAAACCTTCCCTTGACCAATGTTGTCGAAACCCTTCCTTCGACTAGCGTTGTCAAAACCTTCCTTCGACCAGTGTTGTTGAAACCTTTCCTTCGACCAGTGTACTCTAAATCTCCTTCGACCAATGTTCTCGGAAGAGAACAGTACTCGGAAGATGCAATTAACTCGAAAGTGAACAATGCTTGAAGATGACCGGTGCTTAGAAGATGCATAGTGCCTGGGAGGTGAACAGTGCTCAGAGTGAACAATGCTCGGAAGAAGAGCAGTTCTCAAAATTCTATCTATTCTTGTGATATCCGAACTTCTGGATGTTCATTCTCCTTCATACGAACTTCAAATCCGTCGGTTCTTGTTCATAAATTCATATAAATTCAATATCTATCTTTCTGTGCCAAAATTATTTAATTTGAATTTAGTTTATTTTCGTGTATAGATTTCGACGACTTCAGAGAGTCAAATTTTGACATTGTTTAAGAACAACAACTAAGTGAGCAAGGCAAGTTACATATTTTATCATATTTGACTCTATTATTTTAAGTTATTTAATTCTATTTTAAATATTTACTGCATGCTTATTTCTATTCAACGTAATTTAAATTCCGCTTTAAATTTATAGTTATTCCCAATTCCATTTGTATGGCCAAATATTGACATTGAAATATTCATACATTGACACCTTAGATAAAATTTGGTTTATGCAATAGTGTGAACTATAATATTTTGGGAAAAACTATATGCTTAGACAATGCTTAGACCAAAAATATTGATTTTAGGGAATTTTAGCCAAATGACAATTATGATTTGTTTTGGAGACCATGGTATTGTTTTTACCATAGAAGCCTTATAAAAATATTTTGACTTGAGAAATAAAATAAAACTGGTTTGGACTTGGGTGAATTGGACCGTTGGTGGGTGCAGGTTTATGCACGAACTCAATTCGGGAATGGTTGAGGCCCATGGGTTATTGTGGGGGTCGCCCAGTCATATAAGGATCGGTCTGCATGCGTGCGGATTGGGAAGCCAAAATTGTACTACCACACGTCTGAAGTGGGACAGACCTGGCTAACTAATTTGCAATGTTTCACCGTGGTTGTGTTATCCGATTGTGTGGGTGTATGAGTGACATATTTTTATATTCCCACATGGCGCACGAGGGGGCTTCTGGCGGTGAGTCCAAAGGAAGTGAAACCTTAGCGAGACGGGACTATAGTGGAATAGTGCATTGTAAAGGTCTTGATATGTGCTCTAGACTGCTTACCTAAGATAATGAGCAGTGGTATCGACGGATGCGAAACAAACTAAACATGTCGTATTGTGTGGGTAAAGTTGTATAACCTTCGCAGAGCGTCAATCTATTCGAATAGTTGTGTCCACAGTCATGGACATGCTGAGCAAAGTCTTTCGTGGATTAGACTTTGAATTTTTGTTTTTAAAATATTTTATAAAATAGTTTATGACATAGATGGGTGTCCATAAAAAAATTATGGGTTGAAGACCCGGGTTGGTGCCCGTGTTTAAGTTAGTGTTAGATTGGTGCCTACACTAGCTATATTAATTCAGTTAAAACTCAATTTTAGATATTGTAAAACTTGAGCTTTCAAACTTAGTATTGTATTTTAAATGTCAAATATTGCTTTTGCACAAATAACCCATAAACCTTCCTTTGATAATATCCCTATATGCATTTTAATCATGTTACTGGGTGTAACTTGCGAGCACGGTTGTTTGTGCTCACCCTTGCTTAATGCAAAAAAAAAAAAATTCCAAAGGAGAAGAACTTCGTTAGCAGTGCGGATCTCGATGACTAGGCCGCTACCCCAGTCGATTGCATGCGGCATATTAGCTGAGCTCTACTACTTCTTCATCGTCTTCCGCTGTGTTCTTTATTGTTGGCTTGTATTTGTAATAAACTTTGATATTTATTAATAAAGTTATGCGAATTATGGATTTTACCATATTTGTTTACTGTGTGAACTAGCTACTGATAATAAGACTAGTTCAGAAATACACAGAGGATTTGAAGGTGTTATTCCCGGGTTCGACAGAGATGCGTTCGTAGGGATTGCAGCCAAACACCTCTACGGAGCTTGGGAGCGACGGCGCCCGCGCTAGCGTCAGGGTTTGGTGGGAGGGTGCATCCACGGGTAGCCCCGCCGCGTCCTCACCTCATGCGTTCCACACGAACAAGCCGTCAGACCATGCCGCAGCAGCCGAGTTCTCATCCCCGACTACAAATCCGCAGAACTGGTACGATGTACTCTTCCCAATTCTTAGTATGTACATTAGCAAGAGATTTGTTGTTGAAGATATCAGTTCTTTCAGCTATTGTGACTGCAATTGTATGAGTTCTGCCACTCGATTGGTTTTGCTGTTCATTTTTACTGCTATGAATGTCTGCCACTCGATTGGTATATGTTCTTTTTTCCATGTATAACATCTGACTAGCCCATCGTGCGTTGTTTAATGAGATATACATATGAGCGTGAGCTGCCATCCGAATTATATTCATGCATTCAGCAGACAATATCTACTGCACGGCGAGGGCATAGGTCTTCTGGGAGTAAGGTGTGCTGCTGAACCTTGTCTTTGCTGCAAGTAAGAGTGTTGCCGTTTACTTGGAACCGACTCAATTCTGTTGTTTATCGTTAAAAAAACAGCAATGGGAGACGCAGCAATACTAACAGGAGAGGCTTGGTTATGCATCCAACTCCCAGTTAAGTGATGATGGATCATACTCTGAAGCCGAGGGCAACTATGGGCCTTCGTATCACAAGAATGGGAAGGTCCTGATTTTCAAGCAGAGGAGCCCTCTGTATGTGAACGATGAGTTTAGCGCTTGAAAAACCATGTGAACGGCGAGCACTAGTTAATACTTGCATGTGAACGCTTATCTAAATGTATGCATTCATACATGAGCTCCAATATGATATATAGCATCAGACCACGAACCATCCACACAAAAAAAAAAACCTTTTTCTACCTCTTATTATCCTTTCAACACTCTAACTTTGTCACGCCAACCGGACTCTTCTTCCTCAGATGATCTTGACTATTCTTCCTCAGAGGATCTCGATGATATTGACCCAACCGAGTTCTACATAATCAAAGATTTTATTGCGGAGCCAGATTTCTTAGACTCAATCGCCGAGTGGGTCGATGTGAAGTTGAAGGCCAATATTGAGCAAAGAGCCGAATCATCTTGTCGCCGAAGTGGTACTGGGAAGTTTCATTGGCAGTGGAAGAATTGCCCAGTTGCATGGAGGAGCCAATTCACCCGAGGTGGCCATGGTGTCCCTACTATGATCCTTGAAGCAGCTGTTTCGTAAGACCGTCGCATATGACATGCTTATTTCAGTGTTTTCGAGTCTAACAATGACATCAATGTGCTTAATCAGTCACCATTGTTCATTGAAGCGTTGAAAGGGGGATCTCCATAGGTGCAGTTCAATGCCAACAAGAAGCAATATGATAGGGGTTACTACCTTGCCGACGGAATATACCTAGAATGAGATGTCTTCATGAAGACAATACCACTCCCTCAGACAGATAAGGACAAATTATTTGCACAATGTCAAGGAGGGGTAAGGAAAGATGTTGAGTGGGCATTTAGGGCATTCCACGCTCATTCTAACATCATGTGTCATCCAACACAGTTGTGGCAACTGGTTGCTATCAGCAAAATCATGGAAGCTTATGTCATTCTTCATAATATGATTGTTGAAGATGAACGAGAATTGGTCACCGCTCCTTTGAACTTGAACAAGACATCAATGACATCTTTTATACTATCGTCGGAAGTCAATAATGGCCCTAACATTTGCTTCACGGATGTGCGATAGAGAAATCAACTATTTGTTCTCGGCCAACACATATCTAACTAAAGAGGGATTTAGTTGAGCATATCTGGTAACACTATAGCAAAAAGTAAAATATTTAGGCCTATTTAAGTTACCTATTATTATTTTTTCTTCTCTTTATGTACTAGTTTCCTACAAATTCATTTTCATATTAATGTATCCAAATTATCATATCATAAAAATTATAATTATTTATCTATTTCAACCATATTCATTTTGTTTTAATCATGTATCCAAAATAAATAAAAAAGCAACACAAGTAGTCCACAAAGATGTAAATTAGAGTTGATCACCACATTTTTTAGGTCCATGAAATTGTTAAAAGATTGTGTGATCTATAAAGACAAGTAAAAATACAACCCATTGTACGAGCTATTTTTAGTGTTGTCTATAGATGACATAGAGATATGCTATAGACAGTAATTGTCTGTACCATTGTACACGCCCTTACTAAAGGAGAAAGGAAATAGATAGAAGTTCAAAGATGAAGGTAGCAGAGGCTGTAAAATCCCATCATTAGATCGGGAGGACTAATAGTAGCCCTTTTATATTGCCGGACATGAACAGTGTTATAAGACAACACATTTACAGCTAATATCTATTAGCGCTAACCAACTATATCTTTCTTGTTCAAGGATTACAACGCACAATATATAAACTATGTATAGTTAGAATACAGTACTAAGTTATCTTTTAACAACCTCCCTCAATCTCAACTGTGCGGGTGCAGATTGACTGTGTCCGAAGGCTTCAAAATTGTGCGAACCGACAATGGTTCAGTGAATATATCTGAAACTTGATCCTGGGAAGAAATAAATCGAACATCCAGCATCTTCCTTGTAACTCTTTCTCTAACGAAGCGAAAATCAACTTCAATATTATTTGTGCGAGCATGGAAGACAAGATTTGCGGAAAGATACGTTGCCCCAAGATTGTCACACCACAAAGACAGTGGTCTCTGTTAGAGATATATATTAGAGATAGAATAGGACGGAAAGATACGTTGCCCCAAGATTGTCACACCACAAAGACAGTGGTCTCAACTGAAATACACCAAGTTCCTTCAGTAATGACTGTATCCAGATCATCTTAGCAGTAGCATTGCGATGGCCTTGTACTCTGACTCAGTACTCGACCAAGAAACTAGATTACTTCTAAGAAAAACAGCAAAGCCACCGGCTGATCTACGATCATATGGGCAACCCGCCTAGTTTGAATCTAAAAAGGCACTAATTAGCATTGAGATTGACTTGGTGAACTTTAGTCCAATATCAATAATATTCTTGAGATACCGGAGAATGCGTTTCACGGCTGACCAATGCACATCAGTTGGGGAATGAAGATACTAACACACACGGTTAGCTAACAAGAAAATGTCAGGCCAAGTGATCATCAAGTACTGTAGTGCCCCCCACAATGTTTCTATAAGTTGTCCCGACACTATCAGACAGCAATGTTCCACAGGTCTTGGACAACCGTTTTGTAGACGCCATAGGTGTAGCTGGTGGTTTGCAATTTTCCATGTTTGCACGCTGTATCACATCCTTAATTAATATATTTGCATTGTGTTTGAATGATTCCCCCGTTGATGCAACACTTCAATGCTAAGGAAATAGTGCAGCAAACAAAGGTCCTTGGTAGCAAATTCTCCATGCAAACAGCGAAGGAGATCATTAGTAGCCTGGGCAGAAGAATCGGCGATGATGATATCATCCACGTAAATGAGCATACAAATGGTGACACCATTCCTATTGTATATAAATAGAGAGGTATCGGCTTGAACCCAACTTCTTGAAGGTGAGTGCTCAACCATGCATACCATACCATACCCGTGGTGCTTGCTTTAACTACGTAACTAAAGATGTCCTTATAATCAATTCTGTACCTTTGTTTGAAGTCCTTGGCCAAAGTCCAACTTTAAACCAATCAATAGTGCCATCAGCTCGTCTCTTAAATTTTAATACCTATTTACAATAAAAAATGTTCTGCCCATTGTGTCAGGTACCAAATGCCAAGTCATGTTCTTCTGCAAAGCACTGAACTCAAGATCCATTGCTCGACGCCAATTGGTGTCCTGACTGGTGTCGATATGGTTCATGGGTTCTTCCACTGGAGTGTTGTGGCAAATCCACACCCTTGATTCGATATCACTGTACCATTAGTGTACTGCTTTGGTTGACTAATATGTTACGCTGCCGAGTACGTACACCTTCAGATGGTTCTGGTGCCATCGGCATATCCGCAGTAGTACCTAGACCAGTAGGGTTTAGTAACAATAACATGAGCAATACTCTCAAACTAGTCATTAGAAGGAGTAGAAACTGAAGTGTCAACGGGAGTGCAAGGCAGCGATGGAGCACTAGACATGGGAGACACAAGAAGAAGAACATCAGTTTGTTGAAACATGTGTGTAACAGGAGTATTGGGCTTGGAAAAAGGGAACACAACTTCATCAAATATGACATTTCTAGATATATAAACACGTCCAGTAGCCCTATGCAAGCACTTATACCCCTTGTGCAATGTACTCACTACTACAGAAAAGCTCATTACAGACGGTTCGTAACAATCATCACAGCGGTTTTTGAACCGTCTGAAATTTTATGTCTGTGATAACAGGCGGTTATCACAGACGGTTAAAAAACCGTCTGTGATAAGTCTTATCACAGATGGTTCCAACCGTGAACCGTCTATGATACTACAGAATCACAGACGATTCATGGTTGGAACCGTCTGTGATAAGTCTTTAGACCTAATTAATTTTTATCGTATTTTCAGCTAGCCTCAGGAATTGCTAGCCATGCCCTCTGAAAACTAGCAAGCAGAAACATATCACAGATAATTGTTGACAACTCAAAGTGATCATTTAACTCAAAATCAATTACAAAAGAATGTTTCAAGTATATATTGTCGCTAGAGTTACAAATTGAATTACAACTAGTCAAAGTGAATTACAATATTGAATCAATTGTTTCGAGGTCGTTCATCGGTGCCGACGGCGTGAAACTCTCCGGTGGTGTTAACTATGTCTGTCTTGATGAAGACGCAAAGCTCCCCTCGAACGTGCGTGACCTGGTCCATCTCGAGTGCATTTAACTCTATGTTCAAGCCACATCGCTAGCAAAGATAAAGTAGTAAGCATATATATTTAAATTTATAATTAGGAAATAATTATTACAAAATTGACAAACCTGGGGATCGTGCATCCTAGAAGCAATCAATAGCTGCATATGATGGCATACGTAGAATGCGCATAGGTGATCTCGTTTTTCTTTGGCGACCGCAAAATAGAATTACATATATATGTACACGATTCGAGACGCAATATTACGGAGTATGATATATGATTATTGTGTTGTAGCGCGTCAAAATCGCATCCTGTGAGTCGGTGTGGCGCTGCGTCCCTTGTATAAACCTCCTCGGCAACATAGCCGATGAACGCCTCTACATGATTCAAAAAGTTATCCTTGTCCATTTCAAGCGAAGGAAGACTACAATAGAGTTATGTGCGGAGGAAATGAACATACACATGCAGTATTCCTTTAAGAAGGGTGAAGTCGTGATTTTTGTTGAGTAGAGAATCAAGGTACAATACCATGTTCCTCTTTGGCACAAGAATCAGAAGAATCCAGTGGAACCTACTCATGTATGTCGCTATAGTCATAAACCTATGTTGAAACGTAATTTGTATAGCAATTATTGAAGCACTTACTTCTGGTTGTAGAGCACCATTATGTAGTCCTTGTCGTCTAGAGCAAGCAATCCCATTTTTATGTAATTCTGGACGTAGGATGCGTCTTGGTTGATTGTTTGCTCAGAGACCACGTGTGGGTCGAGGAAACCCACCGGTTCTTTGATTCGACGGGCACATTTCATAATGTATCTGTACATATGCAATGAGGATTTGAATTTGATTTTCCATAATTATTTTTGAAAGAATTACAGAGATGATCAATGGCTTCAAGATGCAAGAAAAGTTTTAATTTCTCCTGATTTTCTTACACTTGAAACACAAATCCATTTTTGGGATGTTACAAAACCTCCCCCCCTTACAAAAATCTCGTCCCGAGATTTGGCTCACTCGAAAGAAGGATGGATAGTGCGCGCGGAGGCGATCTTCCCTTTCCCAAGTAGCCTCATCCTCAGAATGGTTCGACCACTGAACTTTGAGGAATTTGATGGTTTTATTCCTTGTTCTTCGTTCAGCCTCATCGAGTATGCGAACGGGGTGCTCGCGATAGGTCAAATCTTCTTGGACGTCGAGAGTTTCCAACAGAGCTTCCTCAGTTGGAACACGGAGGCACTTCTTTAATTGGGACACATGGAAAACATCATTTACCCCCTCGAGTGCAGCTGGCAATTCCAACTTATAGGCAACAGCTCCTTTCTTCTCGATAACACGGTAATGACCGACATATCGAGGAGCTAACTTACCCTTGACGCCGAAACGTTGATGGCCCTTCAAAGGAGAGACTTTGAGATAAACAAGGTCATTAGGCTCAAAGCTCAACTCGCGACGACGGCGATCCGCATAGCTCTTTTGCCTGGATTGCGCTGTGCGTAAACGATCACGAATAAGTTGGACTTGACTCTCGGCCTCATTGATCGAGTCCGGACCAAAGAAAGATCTTTCGCCCGTCTCCGACCAATTCAACGGGGTTCTGCACTTTCTTCCGTATAAGGCCTCAAAAGGTGCCATGCCGAGACTGGCCTGAAAACTGTTGTTGTAGGAAAACTCGGCAAATGGCAAGCACTTCTCCCAATTCTTTCCATAGGAGAGGACACAAGCACGAAGCATGTCTTCCAACACTTGGTTGACCCTTCGGTCGACCATCGGTTTGGGGTGATATCTTGTGCTAAATGTGAGCGAGTTCCATAGCCTCTTTCAAGCACTTCAAAACTCAGCGGTGAAAAGTGCACCGCGATCCAAACGATCGTCTTGATACACCATGCAAGCATTTACGATCACGGGAGACATAGAGGTCCGCGAGTAGACTCACACTGAGGTTCGTCCGTACTGGCAGAAAATGGGCTACCTTCGTCAATCGATCGATGACAACCCAGATGGAATCCTTGCCCTTGGATGTTCGGGGCAGACCGGTGATAAAATCCATCCCGATCGAATCCCACTTCCATTCGAGAATAGGCAAAGGTCAAGCGATCCTGCTGACGCCGATGCTCGGCCTTGACACGACGACACACCTCGCTTTCGGCAGCGAACCCGCAATCTCCCTCTTCATTCGGGTCCACCAAAATCTCTGACGGAGATCTTGATACATCTTTGTGGCCCCGGGATGAATAGACAAAGGCGAATCATGGGCTTCACGGAGAATCAAATTCCGCAATTCCATGTCCTTCGGAACCACAAGGAGTTGCCCGAACCTTACAACACCATGCTCATCCTCAGAGAAGCACTTGGCTGTTCCGTTCTTGACATTCTCCTTTATGCGGCTCACCCCAGCATCCGATTGCTGAGCGACCTTAATTCGATCCACCAAGGTTGGTTGCACAACCAAGGCAGCGAGGGAACCATGCTCAACCAAACCTAAGTTGAGACGCTGGAATTCCTTCAGAAGGGTGGGTTGACACCCCTGGAGCAACAAGGCATTGCAATGCGCTTTGCGACTGAGCGCATTGGCAACGATATTAGCCTTGCCCGGATGGTAGTGAATACCCATGTCATAATCTTTGACCAACTCCAACCATCTCTTTTGTCTGAGGTTCAGATCTGGTTGGGTGAACAAATACTTTAGGCTTTTGTAATCCGAATACACTTCGCAACGATTACCGATTAGGTAATGTCGCCAAATCTTAAGCGCATGAATCACAGCAGCCAATTCCAAGTCATGGGTAGGATAGTTGAGTTCATGAGGTCTCAATTGCCTTGATGCATAGGCCACTACCTTGCCTTCTTGCATAAGGACACAACCGAGCCCTCGGCGAGAAGCATCGCAAAAGATATCGAATGAACGAGTAATTGATTGAGAAGATAAAAATCAGAAGATTAAGGTAAGATCTATTACCACTAAAGAGCAAGGTTCAGTCAACGAAAATAGTGTTAGATACTTAGCTAACTAGTATCACATCTTACCCCTTTTTAACCCCACAAATTTTAGTTGAATCACCCTCTCATTATCCACCCTATTAGAAACCATCGAGCTTACTGTCCGGAAATTGAAGTTGTTGTAGTGATTTTGCATCCAAGCTTCCAGCCGAAGTCTTCCATCCTAGAAACTTCAAAATCTGGCACACTTCAACTTGCCAAGCTCAGTGGTCCCATCAGAAACCATTGAGCTCATTTGTCTGAAATTGAGGCGTGCTGTCCAGATTCCGCATCCAAGCCTCTAGCCGAAATCTTCAGTCCAGAAACTTCAAAATCCTAAGCACTTCAATTTGCCAAACTCAGTGGTTCCCAAAACCCGTTTAATCGATAACACTATCTTCGAAATGGAGATGAGAGGAAAACAACTTTTAAAACTCAAAGCAGGGTGAGATGAGACGAAGAAAGCTAAGATAGGTAAGGAATAAAATCTGAGAACTTACTTAAGCTTTCAAAATCATTTGATATTTTGAAAATAAGGTTTTCCAAAATATCCTAAAGACGACCAAGCTTGGGTTACTACGGTCAGTATGGCTCTGATACCAAAACCCTGTGGGACCCCGGTTTATCGGGCTTGTAATGCTTAACCATCCATTCGGTCCTAGCATCACAAATCAGATAATCCGAGACTCGAGACATGTATACTTCCCAGAAATGCAGTATACACACCTCTTTACAAAGTTCATGCATCAATTCCATCCATTCACATAGAACCGAAGCAAAGCAACAACCAGAAGGTAACATAAATAAAAGATAGATATTACAAAAGAGAGGCCGACCGGCCAAATACATATACATAAGGAAATTTAACAGCGGAAGCAAAAGTGCCATAAGATGGCTATAAACAAAAGAGCCGACCAGTGTGCCCTTAACCCACAAGGCAACCGACCGGACCGCCAAGCTAATCGTCGAAACCACGGCACATTTCACAAAAGTGAGGCCCTTGGGGCTCACCTTCTTCCCCTGCAAACAAAAGCAGCCGGCAAAAGCCGGTGAGTACTTTGAATGTACTCGCAAGACTTACAGATGGTGTAACAAACCTGTACATATGCTACATGCAAGCTCATAGAAGTGGAGGCTGTATGTTTTAGTTTTAGCATAAAGCAATTTTCCATTTGCAATAATGTAATAGATTGAAGGCAATGTTAATCAAATCTGTTTTTAATGTTCAAATAGTCGCAAAAGACAACAATATACCAGTAGATAGGGAACAGCAACAAGCCTGGAGGTGACTACGACCAGTAGCCACCACAACAATAGCATGAATTACCCATTCATACCACCCATGTCAAATTTTAGTTTAAAAGGTTGAAGTCTAACTCTTGCAAAACCTAACCAAGCGTGTCCATAACCTAGGACGAGGCTATTCGAATAGTTTTATCCCTGCAGGGTGTACCAATTTCCCCACACGCCAGACCACCTTTTTGCCAAGCTATTAAGCACACTTCCTTAGGTATGCCGGCACGGCTAAGTCCTACGAGACAGTTCCAATATTGTGAATTATTCACGAGCCGCCCGTATAGATAGAAACCCATACGTTGTGTCGGAGTCATCGTAAAGCCTCGGTCAACTACCCTTCCCGGGTAAAGCCTTGGACAACTACGACGCTCCTCGAGGTGGAGAGCCTACCCTGAATCTCCACCACCGCACACCCAACACAAGAACACGACCACATATCATGTTTGACACAACACACACAACCCCTCCTGCGACTCGGAGATAACCCACGCCAAAGTACTAAGTCAAGAGAGGTCCCATATCCTCTCAAGTGGTTAGCACGCAAAAATGCTTGGAGAGTGTGACACAAGATGTTCGGTCCTTGTTGACTTAGGCAAGACAACCACAAACCCAATAACCCACCATCCGACCACTTGCCCAAGTCCAAATCAGTTTTCCATTTTCAGATTTTGACTTTACAAAATAACAAAGCACAAGTGCTGGTCGTAATGACATAATACTTAAATGTGTGATCAAGATCACCGACTAAAAATCGATGATCGCCCAGTACTACCGGAACTAAGCATTTCTAAGCAATTTCCAATCGAAAACTACTAAGTGACCAGAGTCCATCCATCGAACTCCGACCACAGCCAATAACCTAAGCTCATGGTAGTAGAGGATAAACAAGTCCTACAGATTATGCAACTATTGGATACTAACCATAATTTAACAACAAAATAGCAATGCATACATACGAGTTGGAAATCAATATATTAGACTTGAAAAATAATAGGATTAACATGATCAAACTGCTTGCCTGCTTGCTGCGGGTCAAGATGTTGCTGGGGATCAACAATATTGTCGATGTGCTCTTCGGATCCTAACGAGAAATCGGAAAGCAACCGATAAGAACGAATAAAACGCAAAGACTCAGCAGCAACTTTCTCCAAAAATTCTGAAAAGGTCACAGTAACAGGAGCATAATCTATAAAGAATTTAGCAACAAGAACCAATTGATTTGAATTCTTAATGCCAAAGATATGACCGAAAGAAGGTCTTACGACCCGGTAGAGGTCGTAAAAGAAACCTACGACTATGACGTAGTCGTAGCAAGTCTTACGACTAAGTTCCAGTCGTGGAAGAACTTACGACCAGTTAAGGGTCGTAGAAGAACTTACAACTAGGTACAAGTCGTAATGGAACTTACGACTGGGTACTAGTCGTAGAAGGACTTATGCCCAGGGCATAGTCGTAGTAAGACATACGACTAGGTACTAGTCGTAGTAAGACATACGACTAGGTACTAGTCGTAGTAGAACTTACGACTAAGCTTTGGTAACTAGTCGGAAGTCCGACCATGAGGCAGCGCCTCCCGCACGCTTCGCCAGTGGCTCGGCGGCGTCTCTGACCACAGCGGCGCCAGCCAAGGGCAGGGATGAGTGTCTAAAAGTTGAAGGGTTCGACCGGCGGCCAGTACTGGTCGGAGTACGGCTGCTACGGTGGTACGACCACGGAGTGCGGCCGAGTAGGTATGGCTCGGGAGGACTCCCGAACGAACAATACCAAAAGAAAAATGAAAACACGCCTAAGCTCCTACAGGGCAATACGAATTTACCTGAGCCGAAAAACGACCAGAGACCCACGGAGTGGCTCCGGCGACGAGTATCTGAACGGCGGTGGTAAGGTTCTCGCTAGGCCACAGCGACCTGGGCACAGAGAGAACCAAACCGCGTGAGAGTTAAGCTCTAAATAGTAAAGGGGGAGCAGAGGGGGCGAAGACTTGAAGAAGAAAACCCCCGCTGCACCGCCTCCACCGAAGCTCCACACTCAACAATGATGGTCGAAGAGATTGCGAGGGACTGCAGCTCAAGCAAGAGGGTGAGTGCTAGCTGGAGTTGCAGAAGTGCTAAAGGAAGCTGAGGGTGAAGCAAAGGAGTTTAAATAGAGCAATGGCAGTGAGCAACGGCCGGGTTTTTCCAGTCGGGTCAACACTGCCATGAGAGTACTTGAGAGCGATGGGAGCAATTGAGTCATGGCCCTCTGAGGGATGAGCGCGACAGGCATTTAATGCGCTCAGAGCTAGCCGTTTAAAAGTGGACATAGAGTGGATGCGACGCCATCGCTTTTCTCTCTGCGCCGCGCCATGGCGAGCTCACGCGCGACGACGAGGAAGGAGACGACTCGTTGGTCGTCGGATTGGAATCGAATGGCTGGGCTAGATCGAGCAGATTGAAATGATCCCATCGTTCGACTGGTCGAAGACCGTTCGATGCCGATCCAACGGCTGAGTCAGATCGGGTGGTTCACAACGACTCCATTCGTTCGGCTGGTCGAAGGTCGTGCGATACCGATCCAACGGCTCACGACCCTAGCGCCCGAACGACCGAGTTGGTACCGTTAGTGGACTGGACTGCGCCCCGTGGCTCGAGCCCGAGTCCGACTTAAACCCAAGGAACAGTGAAAACCAGTTAGGGTTTGAATTTGAATAACTGATATTTGAGGAATTATTTAAGGTAGCAAGCAAGCTCCAAAAATTATGAAATTTTAACTGGAGTTTGCTGACGACCGGAGGAACCTCTCCTGAAATTTTCAGGGATTTTCTGGCACTAAAACTTTATCCAGAATTTCCAGAAAAGCGGAAATAAGGTTTGATCAAATTTGACTTGCCTTCAAAAATTATCAAATAATTTCTAAAAACCATGAGATAATTCAGAGGCGTTGCCAAGCCTCCCTAGAACTCAGGGAAAAGATTTCCCAGGGTTTGGCACAAGATCAATGACAAGGAGGTTTTCGTTTGGAGTCAATTGAGGATTTGAATTTGATTTTCCATAATTCTTTTTGAAAGAATTACAGAGATGATCAATGGCTTCAAGATGCAAGAAAAGTTTTAATTTCTCCTGATTTTCTTACACTTGAAACACAAATCCATTTTTGGGATGTTACAGATACTCCAATAATAATTAACAAACAAACTTACCGTTCTTGAAACAATCCATTTCTTAACAAATCAACACGCAAACTTCCTGTTCGTGACAACATACAAGATTTGAACAATTCAACACATGACATAACATTTCCAACCATTGTAATACCCCGAAGGTGATTCGGCTTATTAGAAGAAGTTTCAGAAGAGGGAGCTAATCGAAATACTAGAATCATCTTTTCACCGGGGGGTTTTCTGTGATTTCACGGCAACCTGGGCCTGGGCCACGGCCCAGGAGAGGCCCATGTGGTGGCTGGCCATAAGGGGGTTCCCACCCCCAAACCCTAAACTCCACATTTCTCTCCCCCTCCCCCCTTTGGAGCCGCCGCCACCTTTCTCCATTGCTGTGCGCTGCCTTGTACATCGATTTTGGGTAAGATGCGTTCGTTTTCTGTCCTGTCCATATCTTATAAAGTTGTAGGTATTGTTCTTAGCTTTCCATAGCCACCGAGATCACGTGATTCTGCCTTACGGTTTAGGAGATATGATTTTTTTAGTGCGCGCTGTTCTGTCTGTCTGACGAGAAGGATCTGTCGGCATGATCCTAGGTTTTGATTTAGTTAGAGGCATTTCCAGAACCTCCACCCAAATAAGTTATTGTAGCCCTTTAAATTATATTTCAAAGCTGATAAAGATCATCTCCATTGGATCTGTATAATGAAAGTTATGATATTTTCTTTACCACTGTTCTGAATTTTGGGCAGATAAAAGTTAGCGTTTTCATCTATTGTTTAGACTATTGTAGAGGCCGAATCTGGGGTTTTGCCCTTCTAGAGTTTTATTCCTGGGAACGTTAGCTTTCTTTTGGCACCAAGATCAGGAAAATCCGATCTGTAGTTTGGGAGATATGAATTTTTGATTGCGATCTGTTCAGTCTGCCTGAAAACTGGGGTCAGTAGGTTTGTCCCTCGGTTTTGTTCAAATTAGGGGCCGAATTAGAACCTTCACCCAACTAAGTTATTGTAGTTCTCGAATTTATCTTTCCAAGTTGATAAGGATCATTCTCATTGGATCAGTAGGCTAAAAGTTACGCCGTTTTCTTTATTACTGATCTGTATTCTGGACAGACGTAGATGGGTTGTGTTTAACTGATAATTAGCCCTCTGTTTTGGCCGAATCAGGGGATTCCGTCAACTAATTTTTTGTAGCCTGATCAGTTAAGAATCAGTGAGCACTGGTTTCATGTCTTTTAGAGTTACAGACAATTAATGGTGAATTTTCTCGTACGACTGCCAGAAGTTAGATAATCTGAACTTTTTGTGTAGAGGATCAAATTGAACCTTTTGTTTGGTTGGTTTGGTTAGAGATTGTGGGAGGGCACGTGTAGCACTCGCTGCACTCGGTTGTCCTCATATCGATCATTTTATATTGTAGGCGGTGAAGCGGTGAGTGGAGGGTACCTCCATTTACCTCCCAAACCGTCATGCAGCAGCAGCATAAGTAACTTGTATACTATGATTGATGCATTATGTGATGTGTGAATGAATGATTATATTTGTCCGTATTTGTAGATGAATGCCATGTGTATCTTTTCATTTATGAGTACTATTCAATCTTGCCATGGGATCACATCATGACATGCATAAATTACCTTTGTAAGACCCATCAATTCCAGTATGGGCACTTGAAAATCCCATCAATTCCAGAATGGGTACGTGAGTCCACCATTCCAATGTGGGCCACGTTACGTGAGTCCACCATTCCAATGTGGGCCGCGTTGGACGGCCGTATGAAACGTTCTTCATACGGTTACTTTAAGTGAACACCGACGGGTGTTTCACTCGCTATACCGGTATATGCTGCGATATGTCCAATTCCTTCAATGCATCATTTCACTTCATCCATTCATAAAGTTATTTCCAATCAATGTTCAAGTTATGATTGTGATAAATTGTTCATGGTATGTTTGATTGTACATACAAGTACTTGCTGAGTCTTTGGCTCATTCTTGCTTTGTTGTTTTATTTAGGTAAATGACAAGGAAGAATGATCTCGTGGAGGGTAGTTCAACACGATGCACTCACTACCATAATCCAAATATTTTGAGAACTTTTATTGTCGTTATTTATGTCTTGTGTTGAATTGTAATAAGCCATTTTGGTCATAACTACCGTATCCCTCTGAATTGTTTATTTACATTCCGTTGATTAAACTTGATGATGAATCCTTGTTTCCGTATATCCTTATTAACTCTTTCACCTTGTCATGCGTTTTGATGTTATTATTCTAAAGAGTAGTGATTGTAGGTGACATCTTGATTTCCTTATAGTCAGGGTGTTACAACCATACCACAAACCCAAATTCCCATAAGCTAACTATAAATGGTTTCACCAAGCGATGTCCATTACCGGGGACACGACTATTCAAATAGTTTTGTTAACTCTGCAGAGGTGTATAGTTTTCCCCACACGATATGAATATCTCATTATGTCGGTCAATGCACTCTTCCTTAGGAGTGTGACTGAGATACCATAACGAGATCGTTACAATGTCATGTCCTAACTATCGAACCACCCGAGGAAACAACACCATGGCAGGCTATCGGTCGTACTGAACCACGGGTGAACTCGTTGTGTAAGTAAGTCCTTTGTGCAGCAAACCGGCATACGCAAAAGACCCTTAAGGGCAAGTAAGGCAAAACTTAACATGCCCCCACTAGATTGACAAGACAACAACAAAAATAGTCAATCTAATTGTGTTTCGATAGCTAACACACAACAAATCATTTAGCCAAGCCATCGCCCATAAACCCGGCGTGTGGTTGTATGTGAGACTTGGTTCGACACACCACAGATCGGTCCTTAATCATCCAGATGGGGCTACACGAATCTGGTATACCCTCTCTTCATCACCCTATCACCTGTCCAAATCCAACACACAAAACACCACCCAACAAGACCACAATAACCAGATTTGAAGATCTGGATATATTCATCAAATTCAACATAATTCAATCCATATAATCCTCAAATTTCATCAAGATTCAATTCAATCCATCGCCCGATGGACTAGCTCCATCAATCGCTTTCGAATACAACTACATGCTCGGTTAAGAATCGTTCTACAAATTAGCAAACAAACCCATATAACATATAACCCTAATTATTCAAGGTAACAGGGAAATCAACTTTCAAAGGATGGCAAATTGTGAGACATCGGGGTATTTAACTTGTAATACTTAACCAATCAAATGATTAAAGCGTTACAAATCAAATATCACGGCTTTCGGCGTATATGTACTTCCCAGAAGTGTAGTACACATACCCCATACAAAAATTATGCATCAACTCCATTCATCACATAGAATCCATAGCACAACACTACGATACGAAAGACATACAATATAGAGTTATTACAAAAAGGGGCCGACCGGCCAAATACAGCTAAAAGAGTCTAAGACAACAGTGGAAGCAAGGTGCCATAAGATGGCGATAAACAAAAGCCAATTAGTGTGCCTTTAACTCACAAGGCAACCAACCGGACCACCGAGCTAGTCGTCAAACCCGCAGCACATCTCACAAAAGTGAGGCCCTTGGGGCTCACCTTCCTCCTCTGCAACAAATAGTTAAGCAAAGCAAATGAGTACAAAAATTATACTCCGCAAGACTTACGTGTAGAGTAACAGACCTATACATAGCTACATGCAAGCTTATTTAAGTGGAGGTTGTATGTTTCATTTTCAGCACAAAGCAATCTTTATTTGCAATAATGTAGTACATTTAAAAGCAAGTTTACAATCTGTTTTTCTTGTTCAAATAGTAGTAAATAACATTATAATAACAATAAATAGATGACAACAACATCCTGGAAGTGACTAACCCAATAGTCACCACAACAATAGCATGAATTACCCATTCATACCACCCATGTCAAGTTTTAAAACAAAGGTTGTATAGTCTAATTCTTGCAGGAAATAACCAAGCTTGTCCATAACCTAGGACGAGACTATTCGAATAGATTTAACCCTGCAGGGGTGTACCAATGTATCCACACGCCAGACCGCCTTTTCGCCATGCAATAGAGCACGCTTCCTTAGGTATGCCGGCAAGGTTAAGTCATACGAGACGTTTCCAATATTGTGTATTAACTACGAGTCGCCCATATGGGAGGAAACCCCATACGTTGATGCGGAGTCATCAAAGATGCTCACTCCTTATAAAGGATGATGCTCCTTGCAGTGGGTAACCCCCACTATTGCTCACCCAAACACACAAGTTATCTTTTTCAACACAACGCACACAACCACCATGCGACCCGGAGCGAACACACGCCAAAGTACTAAGTCAAGAGAGGTCCCATATTCCTCTCGTGTGGTTGGCACGCAAAAGTGCTTGGATCAATGGCGCAAGTAATTCGGTCCTTGTTGACTCGGGCACCTTTCCATGTCACACCAAACAATCACACCAACATACCATTATGCCCAAGTCTAAAATAATTTTATTTTCAGTTTTAGATTTACAAATTAACAAAGCAAAAGGTGTTGGACATAATGGAGTAATAATAAGTTTTGTGTGATCAAGATCATCAACTAAGTCGATGATCGCCCAATACTACCGATAGCTAAGTATGTATAAGCATATTAACTCGAAATATACTAAGTAACAAGAGCCCATCCAACGAACTCTAATCACAGTAAATAACCTAGGCTCAGGTAGTAGAGAGTAATCATTTGCCTATAGAGTATGCAACTATAGGATCAAACCATATTTTAACAACAAAATAGCAATGCATACATACAAGTTGAAATCAATATATTAGACTTGAAAATACTAGATTAACATGATCAAACTGCTTGCCTTGCTGAGGATTACTATCTTGCTGCAGAGGATCGCTCTCAAATACAATAGGGTCATCGGAACCTACCGAAAGAAGTCGAAAGCACAATAGGAACGAATAATACCGAAAAGACCCCAAAATACAAAGTCATCCAAAAATTATGAAAAATTCACAGAATGAAAACATGATTTTAGATGAATTTAGCAACAATAATAAATTCATTTGGATACTCCATGCAGAAGTTATAGCCGTTTGAAAATTAGTTTTCAGAAAAATCCAATTTAATTATAATCTGCCACTGTTCACCTCATGTAAAACTTTCACAAAATTTTCTGGAGTAGTGGTGGACATGAGGATTACAAAAATGGATAGAGAATATTATTACATGACCAAAACAATTTGGTTCACCTCATTTGGAGTTTTTATGAAATAGTTATGCATTTTCAAGGTTAAAAGCAATTTATGATGTATTAAATAATTCTTTTTTGAAGCACTCTCCACAAAACATGTTTTCTAAGATAGTGACAAGGTTGAAACATATTTTATAATAAAGTTTATTAAAAATAAAAAATAAGAAAAGTGTTTTAACTGTTTTTAAGGTTAAAATGAATTAGTTATGCATTTTTGAAGTTAATTGTATTTTTCAGTTAACAAATAAATCCTTTCGGGATTTTAAATGATTACCTAATACTTTTTGCACCGAGACCCAAGCTAGCCACGGTGACTGACGGTGGGGTCCAAGAATAGTGCGTTTTCTGATTTTGATTTTAGGATTTACTGCGCTGACAGGTGGACCCCACTTGCCATAAGGATGGCTCATGCAAACAGTGCATGAACCGATGCCCGTGCGCTGGGTTCACTGGTCCACAGCCCCATGGACAATCCCACTTAAATACTGGCCCCACATGTCATAGACCATTAGCTAAGCATTAAATGATCTAACCCAGGATTCTGACAGTGATCTCACCATTAATACTAATTAATATCCTAATCACGTTTCTACAGTAAGCTGTCGGTTTTCCGACAAAACGGGCAGCGACTCCCACTCGCTTTGCCGGCGGATCGCCGGTGTCTCTGGCCACGGTGGTGCCGGCTAAAGGCAGGAATGGGCTCCGCATACAATTGCGCACCTACTGGTGGTGGCGGCTGCGATTGGAGTGACCCGTATCGGCGGCGCAACGCCCGGGAGCGGAGACGACAATACGGCCATGGTGCAAATGGCGGCATGGCAAAAACTCGGGTCAAGCGGAGGGCGCATAAGCTACAGGGGTGGTTACTGAAGCTTACCAATGGGAAGAGAAGACTGGGGAAACCTCGGCGAGGTGTTGACCACAGCAATGGTGGTGGCGGTGGTGCGGCTCACGACGAGGGGTCTCCCTGGGCAACTAGGCCAAAAATTAGTGGGAGAGACAACTTCAGGGGGTGGTGTAGATGGTGTAAACGCAAGGAGTCGACAATGCACTCACCAGATTGAAACTGGTCGGGGAATAGTGTTGTCGGCCGAAATATGGGGAAAGCTCCAAATTTCAAAATGTCCCTGAAGCATCGACCAAATTTGTCGAGGGGAATTCATGAGAACACTCAAGGGCACGGAATGACGCAATTACCCGAGAGAAATTCTTACCAAAAATGATGATGGCCTAGGGGCGAAGTTCCGGGTGTTGCTCTGGACACAGCGGGAGCACAAGCTTGCCCTGGACCCTACAAGCAACGGCAAGAGCTCTAATGAGCGAAAATGGGGAGGCCATGGAAAATGAGAGCCGAGGGACACCGTGGGTGGAAACTTACCCGAGAGAAATGCTCGTGCGAGCTTCCCTCTCCTCGGCCACCGAGAGGAGAAGTGAGTTGAGAGCAGGGCATAGAGTCGGTTTTGAGCAGGAGCGATGATGGAGGAATAGGCGGCGTGAGTGGGCGAAACCCTGTGATTGGTAGCCAAGGGCGGTGTGGCAACGCCGTTGCCAGACGTGCGCAGCATGCAACGGCCGCGTGGAGCTCAGCTCCTGCGCGACGCGACGGGAGGTGGACGAAGGAGCTGACAGCCCGGGCCCACCTGCAGCGAGACGACGAAACGGTAAGTTGGCGGCTGCTCGGGAGCGTTCGATCGGGATCAGACGGCTCAAGAGAATAGGGCGATCAGCCGGTCCGATCGACCACTCAATCCAGGCCGTTGATCCCAAATCGGACGGTCCAAGTAAAAGGGGCGATCGGCCACTCAATCCAGGCTGTTGTCTCCAAATTGGACGGATCCAGGTGAAAGGCTAAGGGGCGGTGCGGCTGAGCTGGTTGGGTCGAGCCAAGCCAGCTCGAGTCGGTCTCTGACTCGGGTCTGAGTCTGAGGATAGTGATTCTAGATTTTTAATTAAAAGGCTGAGATGGTTTGGGAATTTCCAGAGGTAGCTCCACAGCTCCAAAAATTTCAAAATGTTTACTGAGTGATCCTGACTTCAAGGTCAATCGTGTGCAAATTTTACAAAATTTTTCATGCAGTGAATTTCTTGCCAGAAAATTCACAAGCCGCTGCACAGGGGTTTGACCAGGGAGACAACAGGTTTGACCAGCATTTAAGAAATAGCAAATAATTTCTAAGAATTATGAAACTTCTCAGGGAGGTTACCAGGATGACCAAGAATTTAGAAAAAATATTTCCAGAGGATGATCACAAGGTTTGACTAGAATATCTTGAATTGCAACACTTCAAGTCAATAAACCAAATTGAATTTGAAGTCCACATTTCAAGGAGATAAATTCTAGAGAATTCAAATGACAATAAGGATGCATCCAAAAGTATTAATTTATCCTCATTTTCATACATTTGAAATACAACCCTAGAGCTTTGGGATGTTACACAAATGCAGCAAGAGGATATAACTAATTCTACCCAATTGATATACAAGTATTTGAAATAAAGCAGTGCATAGAATACTTGAAAATCAACATAGATACTTTTAAAACTAATAGGAAATCAACGTGCATCAAAAGGAGGGGATTGATTGCCTTTGTTAGGGATGGTCCAGTACTGCTGAATACCGCTCTCGATCACACTTGTATCTTCGAAAACTATCGAACGAACGAGAACATCGAATAAGAACGAATACAACGATAACATCCAAAAATTCAATATCATGCAAATTGCATGAAAATTATACAATAGGTAGATCATGATTTTATATGAAATTTTGTGAAGTAATTATTTCATTTGGATTTAGTACGTGAAAGTTATAGTGGTTTGAAAATCAACATCTTGGAAAATCATGGAAAAATGCAATCGGTTACTGTTCACTAAATTTATCTTTTTTGCAAATTTTTTTAGAGAAGTGGTGGAGATAAGGATTACATGGATGCATATAGAATAAAATTATAAGAATAAATCAATTTGATTCATCCAATTTGGAGTTCAAATGAATTAGTTATGATTTTTCAAAGTTAAAAGCACTTTCTTGTGTAAAAATAAATTTTTTACCGAGTTCAATTCCAATTCTAAAATTTTCTATGATAGTAATTGGTTTCAAACCTATTCCAAGTTAAAGTATAATAAAAATTTAAACAAAAAAATTAGTTTCACTTAATTTGGAGTTAATTTGAATTAGTTATGAATTTTTGAAGTTTAAACCAATTTCATGTTGTAAAATAATTTATTTTGGATTTTCAGAATTAATGAATTACTTTTTATACCGAGGTGATTCTAGCCACGGTCTTTGAAAGGTTTGGCCTACACATCACACACGCTAAGAAATCGATTAAGTGTTAAAGACGGGTTTATCACCTAAGCGCGCCGGGCCTGCGCGACGGGGCTCGCCGTTGTTGCCGCCAAACTCCTCCGCGTCCGCTTGGCCTCTCGTTTGTGACCACTATTCCACTCTTATAACACTGGATACAATGGAGTCTTTACTAGAAACAACAACATCATCAAGTTATATACTTGGCATCACCATCAACAATAAGCACATTTGGCAAGAGGTAACTAAAAATAAGATAAAACATAGTAGCGTTGTTTTGTCCACCTTGGTATTTAGTGTATAACTTCCGAACCCCTAAATCAAACTATGTAAAACTTGGTAGGAATGCAGCTCAAAGAGTCCTCAACATGCTATCCAAATTTCATCCCAATCCGACACCATATGACCCCCCAAACGGATCAAGCAGCAAGATTGCACACCTCTGAGAACACTACAAACAGAACGGACTAAACCACTCTCAAATATGGTGTTCAAATTAAAAAAATCCTCAAACCAACTTATCACAACGAAGTGCTCTATGTGTAGAACTAACTTACCAATTTTGGAGCCTATCCAACCACGTTTGAGCCTCCGACCATGAGCTTGAAGCAGATCGGGCAAGAGCCAACAAGCTAAACCTACCTTCAGTTCTCCTCTCTTCTCTTCCTCCTGTCGTCCGACCGGCCACCTCGGCGCTGCATCGCCTCCACGCCATCGTCTTCACGCCGCCTTGGGCTCTCGCTTCACTGCGCTGGCTTGGGCCGCCACTGCAGCGGCGCATTGACGCTGCGCCTTCGGCTCACTACTGCATGTACAACATGCTGCCACTGCTTGCAGCTGCTACTCCTTCCACCCAAACAACCACTGCTCTTGTGAGGTTTCAAAGATGTGAAGAAACAAACAACAGAGAAGGACTTTCTCGGTTTGCTCTTTGCGCAAGTAAAGAGATCTAGGACAAGGAAAATTTCCAATAGAGCTAGCTCCAGTCCAGCACCCTTTGCTCTTCTTTCTCTTCTCTCCAAAACACGCAAAAGCACTTGCATGCGAAATCTAATTACATGAATGGAGGGCTTGTGTGATGAGGAAGACAAAGGTATGACATGCACGGCTTAATTCTCAATTTTTGGTTGGGATTTAGAGGAGAGAAGGTGTGGAGATGAGCATGTGGTGGAGAAAGAATGGGGGTGTTCTTGGAGGAAGAAGAAGATGCCAGAGAGGAGGCAGTGTGCTGTTGATGGTAGTGGGAGATAAAGAAAAGAAGAGATATGGCAGTGCATAGCATGACTAGATTGGTGGGGGAAAGGAAATGAGAGAGAGAGAGAGAGAGAGGATGGATTCGGCTGGGGCATGAAGAAATGCAGTGGCGTGGGAACAAGGGATGGCAGTGGGGTGCTTTTGGCTGGGCAAGGCCATGGGCAAAGGTTGGGGAAATTCAAAATTCAATTGGTATTTGACTTGGTGTTCTGGTTTTGACTGAGCGATTTAACATAGTAAATAAATTTTTGTGAGTGTTCTCATATTCAAATAGAACCTACGAGAATTTGTTGTAGGTACTGTTCATTCTCCAGTTGTTAGAATTAATTTATTTTTAGATCTGCATTTGTGAGATGGTTTGAATTTTGGTGAGGTCAGTTTGACTTCTAAAATTTTGGGAAAATCATATTAATTAAAGATGAATAATCTAGTATTTTAATAAATTATTTCCAGAAACTTGTATTGACACATTTTTCTTGATTCCATTGGAACCTTGAAATCAAGTAAAAAGTTTAATTTATGAGTGAACTTCATTACAACAACAAAAGTTTAAAATTGTTCCAAAATTTACACACATGAACAGGAGATGCTCTACTAAACCAACTTAAGGATTTTGAGGACGTTACAACTTTGCTGCTACGAAGATCAAGGATCGACATGGCCGACATGAAGGAGATGAAGCTAGTCATGCAATTCAGTTATGCTATGATCAATGTGAGGAGGATCCACTTGACGATCCGAGCTACATATTCTTCAATCGGTATCGAGTGAGGAACACAAATTGTGCTATAATGATCTATACATGAAGCTTGACAAATGCTGAAAGCCAAACACTTATGGACAGATTAGGGTTGGTCACAAAGCCACATCCGGAGCTATAACTGTTGCTTTGGAGGTTTGAGCACATTCCGATCAGAAAACAAGTGGATGTAAAATTTTCTTTGGACGGGTATATTGTTGTTGTTACTTGTGATATGATTCCTATGCATATGAGAACATGTTTTTTGGTGATTGGCACCTATTGATTGAAAGAACAGAACATACACTGAGTTGCATCACGTCCCGTCATACATTACTCTTTTTCGTGGAGAGGAACGCGAAAGGAGATTACATCTTGTTCCTTGTCAAGGTACTTTGAAGATAGACAACGACGAGACAAGGTCCAAGATGACATTGAAGAGCAACGAGAAAGGCTGAAGGCTAAGAAATGGGAGGAAGAAAAGATGGTCGAGGAAGAAAGAAAAAAGGCTGAGGAGGCCGTCATCAATTCTACTCATCAACAGCAAGGGAAGGTGTTTTCTCGTGATGGCGACACCGACATTGAGACACCATCTGAAGGGTTGAGCATGATGACCAAGAAGGTTCGCGTTAACGACACTTCAATTCTTGCAACGGGGCAATGAACCAATGTGTTCAAATCAAAGTGCAAAATCATCGACAAAGTTTGCAAGCTTATCATTGATGGTGGAAGCTTCACCAACATTATTAGCACGGATTTGGTGCAAGCTTTGGGGATGACAACATGGCGACATCTAGAATGGTATTATGCACAATGGTTGCGTAATGTCGGTAAGCTGAAAATTACTCACCGTGTCAAAGTTTCTTTTTCAGTGGGAGACTATCACGACAAGGTGGAGTGAGACGTCGTGCCTATGCACACATGCCACTTGCTATTGGGGTATCTGTGGCAGTATGATCGTAATGCTACACACCGCGAGAAGTCCAACAAGTACTCTTTGATGCACGAGGGTAGACCATTCACGTTATGTCCTATGCCGGAGAGTGTGATCAATGTTGAATGCATCATCACAAAAAAGAAGGCCGTGAAGACTGCACTAAAACCGAGGACAAATTTGCTTCACGAAGGGGAGGATGATACGACCATAAGTACTAACAAATCATTGGTTTGCATCCCTAAATTGCAAACTAATGCTAGAACTCAAATTGGTGTTGTTGGTGCTATTGGTGCTGTTTTGCAACAAAAGTTAAAGCAAAAAATTGTGAAGGCCGAGAGGGTGGATGGCGAGGCTGGCCAAAGAGAGGGAACATGCTCTCAGGATAAAACCCTAGCGCATGCGGGGGATCAAGAAAGACATTTAGTGACATGGTAGTAAGGGTTGTATTGGCATCAAAGAAAGCATCAAGTGCATGGACCAAGTTGGCGTATGAAGCTAAGAGACGGAAAGCCCGCGGCACAAGGAAAACTAAGAGGGAGACTTGGCTATGCATGGGGAGGAAGCCGAAACATGGCATGTGGTTGGTTCAGTTTGGATCAATTTCGGACAGCCAATTGGTGTTTAATATTTTATTCCAAAATTAGGGAGTCCTAGTGGTTTGCGTTTAGTCATTAAATCTGAAATTCCTTTTTACTGAATTTTTATATTCAAAAAATACGAGAGTTCATAATAGCTACCCTATTACACCTAGATGGATAGAAATGCTCGCTAAAGGCATTTTCGGGCAGTGAGATAAGAGTACTAACACCCTAATGGTTCTGGTTAAAGTTCACCAGAAACTCTTCTAAGAGGTAGTAGCCGGGTGATCCAGTGTCCTCGGGATCCTCGGGGTTGGTGAGACGCAACGGGGATCCCATATCAATAACAAGACCTCCAAGAGGGTCCCGTCTATGAGTGCGAGCAAAGCCCACCGACATGTGAGCTTGGCGCCTAAGCCCAAGGTTGGGCACTCATCCTCTTACTTTTGGAAGACGGTACTTCGGAGGCGCGGCAGCATAGGGAGAGACCTCATTCGTGCCTTACAATACATTACGATGTAGTAGTCCCATGTTGCACATGTGCTGTAGGTGTCCTTGGGTCGCCACGAGACGTTGATGAGTCTCATACAACTCATGGGTAGTGCAGCAATTAACTTGGTCCATGATGTAGGCCAGTCTCGCCAGTTGCCGAACTTAGGGATCCTCCCCATACTGAATCTCGGCGAAGGTGTTCACCTTCACGCCATGCCCTTGCATGGGAAAGTGGTCATATGGGGGTTGAGACAACTCTGTCAACTTGTGACGAAGGTGGCTCATTGCCACACGAGCTACATCCTGTGCCATAGCCTCAGAAGTGCCACGTGCCTAGAAGCAGTACGAGATGCTCCGCACAACTTGCCTTGGAGTGATTTTGCTCACTGTCAGGTACTCCTCCATTCTGGGTCCTCGGTCGCGATAGTAGATGGCGTACTGAGGTTGGTATGTGAAGTTCGCTCTCCACATCATATCCCGGAGAAGCGCCAAATATGCTCCAACGTCTTCTGCTTGAGTTTCTTTGACCAAGACTTGACGACTCATCTAAGGACAAGAGGAAAATTATTTTACAAATCCAAAAGAGAGTAGGGTAAGAAATACTCTAAAATGGATAAGGAATAAAAGATTCTTAACTTAACTTTAAGAAATAAATTCGATAAGTTAAAATATTTTGACCCAAAAGGCTTGCTAACACTAACGCCAGTGTTATTTCTAACCTACAGTCAGTATGGCTCTAATACCAACGTTGTGAGGACCCCCGGGTTATTTCTGTAAGGCCGAGGCCTTCCCGGTCTTATGGAAATAACTCTGGGCCTCAAGTGAATGAATTCCACCTTAACTCCGCCTAAGTGAGAAGATCCGACCGAAACTAGAGCCCCGAGATCATGCATACTACTCCTCTGCAAGCACTGCATGATGACCGATTCTCCAATGGTCTAAGTCCACACTTAAATGAGTTCAAATGGAATTCACAACAGCGGGTATGCATCTCGTGTTGGCTCCCAAGATCAACGACCAACATGCACATACCCTCATCAACATTAGTCATAGACATACAACATTCATACATAGACATACAACATAATAGTTCACGTCTACATCGATTACAAAAGGGCTACCAGCCAAATTCAATTAAACACTTAAAGTGACAGTGGAAGAAAGTAATATAAGCAAAAGACTAGTAGTAGTATGCTCATATCCCAAGGTAACCGACTGGGAGTTAAAGAATAGCACTATTCGTTAGCATCACCGTAATCGGCACTAATGAACTTGTCGATCGGAGGATCATCCTCACCTGTAATTGTAGCAAGTGGGTTGAGTACAATTGTACTCGCAAGTCTAATAATGGAAAATTAGTTATGCATATTGGACAATCAAATAATAGTGTAAGTGGCTTTAGTTTTGTGAAAGACGCGTCAATTTTCAACCTACACATACTAGTTTTTCAATTGCCATTTCAAAATCAGATTTGAGGTAGAAATAAAACATGTGATAAAGTTATATATGGATAAACAAATGAATCAAACAAATACCAAAGTGGAAGCCCACTTTGATATACTAAAATACATGAACACCCGCTCATGCCGAATACCAAGTTATAACAATACCAATTTTAATAGAAAAGTCTAGCGATGAAGTCTCCCAAAACCAAGTGTTGTCCATAATCGTGGACAAGGCTATTCGAATAGTTTGATCTCTACAGGGGAGTACTACTTTTGTAACACCCCAGCCCAACACTGAGCCTAGAATGCCACCACACTACTCTTCCAACTAATAAATATCGACACACTATAAAATTACAGCAAGACAACAATGATAATCATATCAATGGATCACAAAAGAACATGCATAATTATGGATCAAACGACAATAAATAATCAATGAGAATGATAACCAGGTAAATAAACTAAAGTAGCATCAATATATGAATCCAAATTAATAAAGCAAATAGTCTAGTTCAAACATTGTCCTAAACTTTATTCAACCCCTAACATGTCCATGTGTAAATCAATATTGAATGAAAATATTATCATGGCGAATGATCATGTGATGTCCATGTGCTCTACTCGCTCTCAATTACGGCATCCTCGAAGATCACCTAAAGACAACAATAGAGCAAGGGTGAGTCCACGACTCAGCAAACACATCCATAAACAACGAACAATAATAAATCAACAGCATTCAATAACTTCATTATCATCACATATACTTCTATTTGATTCACACCCATCAATCTCAAATATCAATGCAACTCTAGTCTATATGTCCACATGCACTTCTTTTGGCAGATATACGGTATAGCGTGAGTGAATGCTCGCGACAACATTCACTCTCAAGCCCGTTCCTCCATAAGGATCGGGGACCTCCTCCACTCCCGTGGAGTTGTGATCATTCATGATCACCTTCTCTTATGCAAAGATGCTTATGTATGAATATGCAAACTCCATCATAAACATCATATCCAACTTTTCATCATGTCCATCAACAATATAAATTCATACCATTCCATTGCTTGCAATTAAACAAAAATAAAAGCACAACAATAATGGTAATAGAAGATAAAGAAAACAGTGATCGATCATTGATCGCTGTCTACCATGCACTTGCCTTTACTAGTTGCGACGCACGATCTGATTAGAAGACGGCAACAAGCACGACGCCTCTCCTATATTAAATACACCAACTTCAATACAAATTACAGCAACAAGAATAGCAATCAAAATGCTTCGCTCCTACACGTCCCCAAATATAACACGTTACGCCGGTACCGACTAGTTACCTATAGCTGACCAGTTACTAAAAAGAGCGTAACTTTTGACTCAAAAGTCCGATCACAACAAACCACCCCATTCTGGATTCTTTATAAAATTATCCACATTTTCTTAGATTACACAGACTTCTAATTAAATCATCTAACCCTCTGCATTTAGCCCAGAAAGCCGGTCTGTCCGCTTCGGAACAGCAGTCTTACTAATTTCATAACTTTTGTTTTACTCAACCAAAATGCGCGTTCTCAGATTCTACAGAACCATTGGACAATTATCTACAACATTCATGTAGATCAAAAACTCTAATTAAGCTCTTTACTATTTTTAATCTACAGTCTACCAAAACAGCGCCGAAAGGCGACAACCGCAAAAACAGCGGTCTTCCGAAAATCATATCTCGAAATCTACTAGTCCGATTGACATGATAAAATATGCTATAGAAAGATATCGAAATTATCTACAATTAACTAGTAGATGGCATTTTCAACGATTCCGTGCACATTGCCATATTTAATGGGGTATCATCAAGGTTGAAAACCTTAATAGACTTTCCCTGCAGCACCATGGAGAGGTGACCCTGTTTTACCAACTAACGTTGGGTCAGCACCATGATCAAGAAGATATCTGGTAGCAGCAGCTCTCCCAAAAAATGAAGAAAGGAACAATGGGTTTCACCTCATCCGTTGGGTTGGTTGGCGTCCAGCGGAGGTCCCTGACGAGGTACCTGCAGACATCCATCCTCCCCTCGATGGCCACGGGTTCTCGGCGACAGAATACAAAAGCAACAAAGCGACAAGCGACAAAAGCGATTAGGCGGCGACGCCGCTGCGACGCCACAGGGGAGCGATCCAATAGCAATGACCTGACGCAGCAGAGCGCAGCAGCGGCCGGACAGCGCCGCAGCGCGACACGATAACGCAGCGAGCTACGCGAGGAGCCACGCGAGCGGCACAAGAGCAATGGCACGGCCAAGAGCGGAGGAGGCGCGCAGTCACAGAAATTGCCGGGAAAGAAAAGACGGCGCAGCACGGCTTGGAAAGAAAAAGAAAAACTAGGGTTTTCTAAAATCCAAGATCTATTTATATATCTCTCAAAAAAATTCTAAAATTCTATTTTCATAAATTCTTTTTATTTAATTGCACACAGACCCTTAAAACGCTTTTATGTATACTATTCGATTAATTACGCTCCGACCCTTAAGACGCGATTATTAATATTAATATTATTTTCAGAGTATTACATTCTACCCCCCTTAACAGAATTCGACCCCGAATTCTACTCGCCGCTCTACTCAAATAAAAACTACACTGCTGAAATTAAACAACAAAATAACACGTACCCGACGTGAACAACTCCGGATATTGCTCGCGCATGCGAGACTCCAACTCCCAAGTCGCCTCTCTCTCGGACTGATGCGTCCACAGCACCTTAACGTATACCAACGTCTTGTGCCTCAGCACTCGCTCCAACCTCTCCAGAATGCGCGCCGGACGCGACTCAACTGTGAGGTCTTGCTCAATAGTCAGCGGCTCTAATGAAATCTTATGCTCTGGATCTCTCAAAAACTTTCTCAGCATCGAGACGTGAAACACATTGTGAACTCCACGCATGGACTCAGGAAGGTCCAGACGGTAGGCTAACTTCCCAATTCTTGCAATAATCGAGAACGGTCCAACATACCTCGGGCTAAGCTTCCCTTTGGTACCGAACCGAACAATACCTTTAGTGGGAGACACTCTCAAGAGCACCTGGTCACCCACCGCAAACTCCAAGTCACGCCTCCTCAAATCAGCATAACTTTTCATGCGCTCGAGGTACGCTAATGATTCTCGCCTCACCATGGCCACACGCTCAACGGTCTTGAATCCAACCGGACCCAAAATTGCCTTCTCTCCAATCGCATCCCAACAAAGTGGCGATCGCACTTCCGCCCATAGAGAACCTCAAATGGCGCAACTCTAATCTTTGAATGGTAACTATTATTATAAGCAAACTCGCAAGTGGCAATCGGTCCTCCCAACTACCCTTCCAAGATAGAACGCAAGATCGCAACATGTCCTCCAAAGTCCGAATAGTCCGCTCTGTTGCCCATCATGCATGGGTGAAATCTTTGTACTAAAGGCGGAGTTGTGTGCCCAATGCACTCTGCAGACTCTCCGTAACTTGGAGACAAACTTGGCGTCCTCGCTGAAAACAATGGTCTTTGGCACACCATGCGTCTCACTATTTCCCGCACATAAATAGGAGCTAGATCACTCATTGAATTTGTCGTGCGAATAGGAATAAAGTGTGCAGACTTGCTGAATCGATCCACCACTACCCAAACTGCATCCTTCCCTCGCGGCGAACGAGGCAACGCCACCACAAAGTCCATAGAGATATCATCCCAAGGCCACTGGGGTACCTCCAAAGGCGCAATAACCTGCGGGGACGCTTGTGCTCGGCTTTCACTTGGCGACAAACACCACAAGAAGCCACATAGTTAGCAATGTCCACCTTCATTCTTTTCCACTAAAAATTACATTTCAGATCTCGATACATCTTAGTCTCACCAGGGATGAGCGATTATGCAGTGCGATGTGCCTCCCTCAAAATATCATCCTTGACCTCCGCCTTTTGTGGCACACAAAGACGGCCTTTAAACCTCAAAGTACCAGAATCATCCATACTAAAATCACTCTCTTTACCTCCATCCAGACGCTTCCTAACCTCCTGTAATAACCGGTCACTCTGTTGTGCTTCCCTTTGCAGTGCAGAATTGTCGACTCAAGAATCAATCGTGTCTCAACATGTGATGTGCCCGCATAACAATAGGATATACCCATGCGATCAAAATCAGCAATGAGGTAATCTAGAGTAGCAGGAGTCGCCTTGCGACTAAGAGCATCCGCAACAACATTGGCCTTGCCTAGATGATACTGAATAGTAAGATCATAGTCCTTGATCAATTCCAACCACCTCCTTTGCCTCAAATTCAGATCCTTCTGAGTGAAGATATACTTGAGACTCTTGTGATCTGTGAAAATATCACAAGGCTCGCCGTATAGATAATGCCTCCAAATCTTGAGAGCAAAAACAACCGCAGCCAACTCCAAATCATGAGTGGGATAATTCTGCTCGTGCTTCTTTAACTGTCTCGACGCATAAGCAATCACCTTACCGTCTTGCATGAGAACACACCAAGTCCCACTCGAGACGATCTGAAAAGGCGTGAACCGCTTCCTGCTCGGGAAGAGTGAGAATAGGAGAGGTCACCAACTTTGTCCTTCAAAATCTGCGTAAATCGCTCACACTCATCGATCCACCGGAATTTCACACCTTTTGAGTAAGTTGAGACATCGGTTTGGCGATGATAGAAATCCTGCACAAAACGCCGATAATAACCACCAAACCGAGAAACTCCTCACCTCCTTCACACTAGTCGGCCTCTTCCAATCCACCACTTTGTGGAGACCTTGCTCGGATCAACAAAATGCCACGAGGGTTAATCACATGACCCGAAAACCCACTTCAAATCCGAACTCACACTTCTTCAACTTAGCATAGAACTTGTGCTCTCTCAAAGTATCTAAAACCACCTCAAATGACGCTCATGATCCTCATTGGTCTTGGAATAGATAAGAATATCATCAATGAACACCACCACGAAGTCATCTAGATACTCGTGTAACGTGTTGTTCATGGTTTCCATAAAATGGCAGTGCATTAGTCAATCCAAAGGACATAACTTTATACTCATAATGCCCATACCGTGGAGAAAGTCGTCTTCTCTACATCCTCGCTCACGCACACGGATTTGATTATACCCGATCGAGATCGATCTTAGAGAATACTTGAGCTCCATTCAACCGATCAAACAAGTCCTCAATGCGGGCAATGGATATTTGTTCTTGATTGTGACCGCATTAAGCGCACGGTAATCAATACACATCGCCAACTCCCATCCTTCTTCTCGATGAATAGAGCAGAGCTCCCCGCGGCGATACACTACGCTGATCAAACCTTTAGCCAACAAATCATCCAATCGCTTCTTCAACTCGTCACAAAGCGGACGTGCTAATCGATATGGAGACATCGAGATGGGGCGAGTACCGGAACAAGATCAATGCGAAACTCCACGTCTCGCACGGTGGCAAACCCTAAGCTCGGTGGGAACACATCCGGTAATCACCGACCACCGGAATCTCCTCAATCTGCGAAGCCACACTCGGTTTCAAAGAAGAGCTAAAAGAAGCCCGATTTTCAACTTGCTTGGCGGCGACCGGGAACAGTCCGCCAACATCGAAAGAGAGCGCGGGCGCACTCCTGAAAGGTCAAAGTCTCCCAGGGCGAGGTGCGCATGAGAGACCGTTCTCTGAAACAAGATATCACGGCTCGATAAGAGTGCAACCAATCCATACCCAAGATAACATCGAGCGGCTCCATTTGTATAACTATCAAATTCGCCGTGAACTTCTCTCCATCAATAATAATAGAACACCCGGGACAAGCAAGTAGAACTAGCAATAATACCCCGGAGAACTAACCAACACCGATCGAGAAATCCATCAGCATACTCAAGTTCGCTCTCCTAGCAAACGCCGAGACAAACGAAAGGTAGCCCCGAATCGAAAAGGACTAAAGCATCAAACGAATCCACAAGCAAAGTACACATCACCACGTCGGGGCGACCAGCGGACTCTGAAGTAGGCATGGCGTACCTCCGTGGCGCCATGGCGAAGAAGACGACGGGCGGCGAGAGCCCAACAATCTGGTGGGCGGTGCAGGTAAAGCGGTCGTGCAACTGAAGCGGTGCCAAAGGTGGCGGCCGCCGAGAGTACCTGCGAGGCGCCCAAGTGAAGGAAATGGCGGTGCGGAGGAGCGATCATCATCTGGAAAGATCCTCGAGTAGGACCCATCAAGAAGAAGAAGATGGCACGAGCTCCCACTTGATCACGCTAGCGGGTTACGGCGACACACCGCTCCTTGTGACCGGTCGTCCACACCGACGGCAATCTCCGTCCAAGTGCACTCGGCAGCGGTGTCCATCACCGCACTTAAAGCAAAGCATGCCACCTCGGGACAGACGAAGAGCCGGAGTACTGCAAAGGACGAGGCGCCAAGAAGGAACGGCCTCGATCGCTAGACTCAAAGATCGCGGTCCTCCTTGAATTTCTTGAAAGCATTGAGCAGACCCACTTCCTCACTAGAGTTCCTCTTCCGTCACCACCGTGCTACCATCCACCAGAGGCTTGCCCCTTTGTGAGTGCATCTCCAACTCCATGCCCCTAGCTTGCTCCACAACAGTGTAGTCATGGAGTGGAGTAGCTCCCAACACATGTCGGTACTCAGAATTGAGACCCCGACGGAACCTCTTGACCTTCTGAAGATCATCGTTCGCTACTGAAGGGACAAAGCGAACCAAGTTGTTGAACTCAGCCTCATACTCGGCAATAGACCTCTTCCCCGAGCAAAGGTCGTCAAGGCAACCTCCATCTTCTCAACAAATGAGTAGGGTAGAACTTCCCCTTGAACTGATCAACAAAGTCCTCCCAAGTGACTGGCCCTTGAGTGGCGGTCCTCGAAGACAACACGCCCTCCCACCAAATATCCGCTTGCCCTTTCAGCTGAAAGGCAACAAAACGGACCCTCTGATGTGAAGACATCTCCAAAGCTCCAAACTGCCTCTCCATATAGCGCAACCAGTCCATTGCTCGACCGGTGTGCCCGACCACAAGCGAATCAAACCTCAACCCCATCCACTCTCGGTGACATCCGCGCCTCGAGAACCGGTGGATGTGCGGCAGAGCAACAACAGATGCCGCGAAGAATAGGCGCGGCGCTGTTGACGAAGAGCACGGATCTCTCCCACCAACTCTCTCAGCAAAGCGGGGTCTCATCCTGGACCCCAACCGGAGGCGGGTCAACAGCAACCCCCTCAGCTACTGACTCATCTGCTACAGGAGGTGGCTCCACGGAACCTCGCCCGCGGCCACGACCTCCACGACCGCGGCCACCACGACCACGTCCTCTACCCCTCGGCATAGCTATCAACCACAATCAACAATACACAATGAGTTCAAAGCTCAAAATAAACTCATCCATCAATGAACAACATAGCTAGGCGTAAAAACTATATTCGTACCTCTCTCTAACCTACTGTGCACTAGTGTGTCAAATTTTAGGTTAGTTAACCATTAGCAAATTTTAGTTGATTTACTAATACTAAAACAAATTTTAACAATTTTAGTTTGCCTAAGTTGTTAATCTATTCACCACGGACCTAAAGCCCGCTCTGATACCAACTGTAACACCCCAGCCCAACACTGAGCCTAGAATGCCACCACACTACTCTTCCAACTAATAAATATCGACACACTATAAAATTACAGCAAGACAACAATGATAATCATATCAATGGATCACAAAAGAACATGCATAATTATGGATCAAACGACAATAAATAATCAATGAGAATGATAACCAGGTAAATAAACTAAAGTAGCATCAATATATGAATCCAAATTAATAAAGCAAATAGTCTAGTTCAAACATTGTCCTAAACTTTATTCAACCCCTAACATGTCCATGTGTAAATCAATATTGAATGAAAATATTATCATGGCGAATGATCATGTGATGTCCATGTGCTCTACTCGCTCTCAATTACGGCATCCTCGAAGATCACCTAAAGACAACAATAGAGCAAGGGTGAGTCCACGACTCAGCAAACACATCCATAAACAACGAACAATAATAAATCAACAGCATTCAATAACTTCATTATCATCACATATACTTCTATTTGATTCACACCCATCAATCTCAAATATCAATGCAACTCTAGTCTATATGTCCACATGCACTTCTTTTCGCGTATACCGGTATAGCGTGAGTGAATGCTCGCGACAACATTCACTCTCAAGCCCGTTCCTCCATAAGGATCGGGGACCTCCTCCACTCCCGTGGAGTTGTGATCATTCATGATCACCTTCTCTTATGCAAAGATGCTTATGTATGAATATGCAAACTCCATCATAAACATCATATCCAACTTTTCATCATGTCCATCAACAATATAAATTCATACCATTCCATTGCTTGCAATTAAACAAAAATAAAAGCACAACAATAATGGTAATAGAAGATAAAGAAAACAGTGATCGATCATTGATCGCTGTCTACCATGCACTTGCCTTTACTAGTTGCGACGCGATTCGATTAGAAGACGGCAACAAGCACGACGCCTCTCCTATATTAAATACACCAACTTCAATACAAATTACAGCAACAAGAATAGCAATCAAAATGCTTCGCTCCTACACGTCCCCAAATATAACACGTTACGCCGGTACCGACTAGTTACCTATAGCTGACCAGTTACTAAAAAGAGCGTAACTTTTGACTCAAAAGTCCGATCACAACAAACCACCCCATTCTGGATTCTTTATAAAATTATCCACATTTTCTTAGATTACACAGACTTCTAATTAAATCATCTAACCCTCTGCATTTAGCCCAGAAAGCCGGTCTGTCCGCTTCGGAACAGCAGTCTTACTAATTTCATAACTTTTGTTTTACTCAACCAAAATGCGCGTTCTCAGATTCTACAGAACCATTGGACAATTATCTACAACATTCATGTAGATCAAAAACTCTAATTAAGCTATTTACTATTTTTAATCTACAGTCTACCAAAACAGCGCCGAAAGGCGACAACCGCAAAAACAGCGGTCTTCCGAAAATCATATCTCGAAATCTACTAGTCCGATTGACATGATAAAATATGCTATAGAAAGATATCGAAATTATCTACAATTAACTAGTAGATGGCATTTTCAACGATTCCGTGCACATTGCCATATTTAATGGGGTATCATCAAGGTTGAAAACCTTAATAGACTTTCCCTGCAGCACCATGGAGAGGTGACCCTGTTTTACCAACTAACGTTGGGTCAGCACCATGATCAAGAAGATATCTGGTAGCAGCAGCTCTCCCAAAAAAAATGAAGAAAGGAACAGCGGGGTTTCACCTCTGTCGTTGGGTTGGTTGACGTCCAGGCGGAGGTCCCGGACGAGGTACCTGCAGACATCCATCCTCCCCTCGATGGCCGCCAGGTTCTCGGCAGCAACAGCAAAGCAACAAAGCAGCAAAGCAAAGAAAGCAGATTAGGCGGACGCGCCACGCCGCAGCGAGAGCGATCCAATCGAAGAAGACGCACCGCGAGAGCGGTCGCGGCAGAAGAATGCAAGACAAAGCGCCATGCATGCACGACCAACGCAGCAGCCTACGCAGAGGAGCCACGCGCAGCGCACACAGCAGCGGGAGGGCGCGGCGCAAGCAGAAATTGTCGGGAAAGAAAACTGACGGCGGCACGGCTTGGAAAGAAAAAGAAAAACTAGGGTTTTCTAAAATCCAAGATCTATTTATATATCTCTCAAAAAAATTCTAAAATTCTATTTTCATAAATTCTTTTTATTTAATTGCACACAGACCCTTAAAACGCTTTTATGTATACTATTCGATTAATTACGCTCCGACCCTTAAGACGCGATTATTAATATTAATATTATTTTCAGAGTATTACAACTTTACCCACACGACTCGTCTAGGCAGTAAGCCCCCGGAATAAACACACTTCCTATGGTGTGTTAGCCGGGGACGTCGAGATTTGGTACTTTTGGGCAAGAAAGTGGTATTGAGCCGGGTCCCCCTTGCAAGATGAACCCCAAGCATAGTACAAACGACAAATAGCGCTTGCTAAGAGGGTTCACAAGTTATGTTGGATATACCGATGCAATGTAACTAAAGAAAAATAGTGCTCCATGCACATTATAGAAAATTATATCGGCTCCTATGAACAAATGATCGAACACAAATATCCTCACACAACCAGAGATCCAACCCAATTAAAACCTCCCCCATACTTGACCAAGCGACTCCCAACCCGCGTGTGGTAGCACGATAGTTACTTGGAATGACAGCCCATGGCTCGGTCCTTAGCGGCCCAAACAAGTAAACAACATACCTGATCTCGTGCACTAAGGAACCATCACTAGCAACCTCTTGTCCAAACCAATACTACTAGAAACAACAAAATTTATACTCAAATAACTGGATGTGACGATCTAGACCAAACTTTATAATTGATAAGAGTGAGGTGTTTCCCACGATCGACGGGTTAATCCCGTAAATCGTACTAACGTATAATCTAGACTTGCATTGATAAGCACTCACACACAAAAAATGTAATCACATCCATCTATTCCTAAGCATATATGTGTACTAGAATTTAACAAGAATGGCATCAAGACTTGGATATAACTATCTACACATCATAAAAATATTAATATAACGAAATAGCATGCAAACAATTATAATTGCATTTCAAAACACTACTTATCAAAATTGGGTTCAATATGATGCAAAAGAATTTTCAAATGATGCTTGCCTTGCTGGAAGTCTAGTTGAACAACACTGAATAAACATCCGAGAAAGAGAAAAATACAAAATGCTAAAAAATGCATGAAATTACTACAGTAGCTAGATGATGATTTTATATGAATTTAGAAGAAATATTTATTCAATTTTTATTTGAGATGAGAGAGTTATAGTAGTTTGAAGATCAGTTTTATGGAAATTCCAGAAAAATCACATTCGATACTGTTCATCCAAAAATTGATTTTTTGCAAAAATGTCTAGAGCAATGGTGGAGATAAGGATTATATGGATGAATATATAATATTATTATAAAACCAAAACAACTTGGTTCATCTCATTTGGAGTTTCTATGAATTAGTTATGAATTTTCAAAGTTATCAGCTTTTTCTATTGTAAAAATAATAGAGTTATGGATCATTTTGCAAAACTATATTCTCTGATATAGAGACATATTTGAAACCTATTTTAAAATAAAGCTCACTTAAAATGAAAATTGTCAAAACTGGTTTCATTGTAATTGGAGTTAAAATGAATTAGTTATACATTTTTGAAGTTATTCAAATTTTTAGTTTGTAAATAATTGATTTCCGGAATTAAAAATGTATTTTAAACTTTTCTTACCGGGCTTGCCCAGCCACTGTCGTTGACTGATGGGGCCTAAAGAAGAGTACATTTGTCATTTTAATTTTAGATTTAATCCGCGCTGACAGGTGGGACCTGCATGTCATAGACACGGTCCATACCACAGTGCATGGACTACGAGTCTACGGCTGGTTCATAGGGTCCACAACTGTGCACTTAACGCTCGGGCCCACATGTCAATCTCTCATCTAAACCGTTATTTAGACCTCGTTTTCTGTTGATGGTCCCACATATCATTCACTCATTCAAACCATTATTTAGTTTTATTTTCTATTCACGGGTCTCACATGTAAGCGATACACTAATCATTGTCATTAGCTCTAACCTACTCGCTACAGTGAATTGTCGACGCCTCGACAATAGGGAACTCCGGTTGCGCTTGCCTAGCGGCTTGCCTGCGCTACGCGTGACGGTGGAGCCGGGCAAGACCAGATATAGATGCGCAATAGCAGTGCGCTTCTTCTCGGACCGGTGGCGACGACGGAGGTGGACCGTACCGGTGGCTAGCCAGAGAGGGGCGGTGCTACCAACTACGACAAACATGCATGCAGTGATTGGGCTCCGCATTGTCCAAAAGAGTGGGTGCCCGAGCTATCTAGTGACTAAGTGAGGCTACCTGAAGCTAGATGGGTGCTCAGGGAAGCTCGGAGTAGCTCGATGTCGACGAAGTCCACGGCGGCAGCACGGTTCAATGAGGAGAGGATGCGCTAAGCAAAAAGAGAGGGAATGCGTGGTCGGGATAGCTTACAGACCACATAAGGATGCTATAGAAGCAAGGAATCAAAGAATGGGTTATCGGATCAAAGTGGGAGACGAAGAGGTGTTCTTCGGCCGACAAAATAGGAATTGTGAAATCCAAAAGTTCCCACGGTGCATTGACCAAATTAGGTGAGGGGAACTCTTATTCATGCTCAAAGGCACTCTTATTCATGCTCAAAGGCACGACGTGACATGCAAGAACGAGGATAATACTCACCGGAGACTAGGAATGGCACAAAGGTGTCCTCGGGTGCGCGATCTGGACGTGAACCGGAGCCGAGGAAGACACGAAGATGTTCCGGGAGCTACAAGCAAAACCATGGCCCGCCAGTAGCCAAAATGGAAACGGCATGGAAGGTAGAAGAGAGGGGACACCACGTGTAATACTCAGTTTAATTTTAAGGAAGAAATCATTGAGAAAGAGAAAATAGAATTAAGAAAAGGGGTTTCTGCAGTTCTTCGGCAACCTGGGCTTTGGGCCTTGGCTTAGGAGGCCCATGAGGGGCCGACCACCTATAAAAGGAGGGGGGAACCCTAGATGCCACTGTAGCTACAGTACTATGCCACTACAGTACTGCTACCGTACATCCTCCCCCTCTCCGGTCTTGCGCCTGCTCCACCTCCTCACACCGTCGTCTCCCGGTGCCGCCACTTTCCCCATTGTTGGTCGGCTGAGCGAGGAGAAGAGGAGAGGGAGGAGCACCTTGCTGGGAACTCAATGGGCTAGCAATTCTCCAAGGGTAATCCTCCCAATCCCATTAGATTGAGGTATAAGTTTCATGATTAGGCGAGATCGATAGTAGATTGATTCTAGCAGTCTATAGAGATTGTTTGTTTTTGGGTAGTTAACGGTAGATTTTACCAGGGCGTCTCCTATAGAGTTGTAGGTATCGTCGCTGGCTTTCCATAGAGCCCTGGATCACTCAATTTGGAGTTGGAAAATGCGAGTTATGAATTTTGCAATGTTGTTGTTCTAGGTTTATGTCGGGATTCTGACAGATCGTAGAAATTGGTTAATAAGAATTAGATAATGAATTTTTTGAAGATCTCACCAACACGAAAGTTGTAGATATTTTTATAGGGTTTCTAGAGAGATAAAAATAACATTTTTTGGATGTCTGTGCTGCGAGTTACGTCAGTTTTAGTTCGCTGTCCAAAACCTTTGATGAGATTTTTATAGGTTTATTAATCTGTTTAAAAGGGGAGGAATAAGCCAGAATCTGGGAACCTTGCCAACTAGGTTTTTGTGAGAAAACATGTCAGATTTCCAGGGGATTAAAGATCACTGAATTTGGATAATCTTGTAGAGAGTTATGAATTTTAGAAGAGGACTGTCCCATTCTGGGACAGTTCGCTGTTTTTGAAAGTAGATGTTGTGGGCTACGTTATGGAGCGTAGTATGTCAATACTTGTTTCTAGCAATGTTATGTCCTAAATTACTCTCTTATTAGGGTTATTAAAATTGTTCAGGCGGTGGTGTGGTTCCGGGGGCAGCATCCTTGACACGTCATCAGTCTTCGCACGGTTGAGGCAAGTACAGTTGGAATGGTCATGATTGTCTTTGGTTGTTCAAAGTGTGTGATGCTATTGAATTGGTTAAATTGTATGAATTGTGAATAATTACAGTAATTCTTGTTCTTTTGCATGAGGGTTAGTCCATGCTTCCTAAAAGTATGTCTTTCATATGCATGACTTCATTCATTCATTCGATCACTGTTCATGTTTCACCCACGGGAGTGGGATGTAAAAACCATCATTTCAATATGGGCATGTAAGACCCACCATTCCAATATGGGCAGCGTGGATCCCCGTTATAAAATATTCTTCAAACGGGCCATGGACCCCGTATTTTGGATAATGCGGGCATGAGTGAACATCGACGCATGTTCACTGGCTATACCGGTATAAGAAGAAGAGGAGGTCATGCATTTCATTCATTCATATGATTTCTGCCATGCTACATTCTTATTCTGTATTGCGACTGCCAGGTTCTTATTCATTGTTGTTCATATTACTCTGTTGTACTTGCTGAGTCGTGGACTCATTCTTGCTGTGTTTGTTTGTTTAGGTAAATAATGAGGACGGCATGCTTGGGAGGGAATAGTCACAGATCACTCCATCCACTTCACATTATTCACTTTTTAATTAGATGAGCTTGTCATTACCTTTCATCTAATAAATATTGGATTGTAATAAATGGAGTTTGATGGTTGATGTTATGCTTCATTATGATATGGTTGATTTAGTAAATGCCTAATGATCTTTGTATAGTCTATTGATAGGTTTATCATAAATGATTCAACATGATTGGATAATTAGAGTTTTGATATGTTGTTGAATTCTGATTCAGTTCATATATTCATTCTGATAGTTGTTGCTCTTTTTATGTTATTAGCTAAAAGATTCTTGAAATTAATTTGTAGTATTGCTTGGTGTTAGACTTTAGGTAATATCTTGGCTTCCGCTTAGCCAGGGTGTTACACCATGGTTGGAAGCTTACGCTAGGTCGGATCAAGAACGAGCGTCCTTCTTCTCAACAGTCGAAAGAAGAAGTGGCGGAAATGAACGACATAGAGGGGTTATTATCCCGGGAATGTGACAAAGTGGAGGCGGCCTGAAAGGTAGAAGCTCCAGGAGTGATCAACGGCTGTGGTGCATTCACGGCATCGATAGAGCCGCCCAGGACTCGGCGGGCGCATGGTGCAAGTGTTCTGCGCGGACTTGCCCGAGGTTAGGGAAAGAGCTGACAAGCTGGCCTAGGCTAGCAGCAGCACAAGAAGGCACGAGTCGAAGCCTGGCTTGTCATGGTATAGCTAGGCGACTAGGTCGAGTCGGGTCAAAGCGGTCGAGTTCGGTCCAAGGAATAGTGCTAGTTTGACTGAGATTTAAATCTAGTTTCTCTACTTTGACCAAGCCACTAAAAATAGCAATAAAAATTCTCAAATTAATCAGAGAGGTTCCTGGGATGACCTAGTTCCCATATAAAATTTGAAACACCACTGTTCATGTTTTAATTTGTGTAATTCAAATTCAAACTTAGGATAGGTCAATACATTGAGTTTGAATTTTTAGTGGTTTGAATTCAGTTCCAAAAATTTGGTGAAAATTATATTAATTCCTGATAAATATTATAACATTTAAATAAATTATTTTCCATAGAACTTTATTAGCATTTATCTTCCTTTTGTTTTGGATCATCATATTTGATCTATGTGTTGACCTTTGATTTGAAGTTTTTCAAATGCAATACTTTGTACAAAAGTTTCAAGAATGCCGTGTATGCTCATGAGATGCATAATCATTCCATTTATTAAATTGGGGATGTGACACTATTCATGTGTACTGTTCACACATGGTGGATTCAAAAATAGGAGAGTTTGAGTTATGTGCGTTTATGAGGTTTTTGTTTTGCACACTACTCACGTATACTATTCATGTAGCACTATTGATCTAAGAAAATTGTGCTTGCGTGGGAGGCTATGTAAACCCCCATGGATGCACATTGTAAGGTGGAGAAGTTATGATTTAGATGTTGTTTAGGGAAAGTGTGTTGGAAATTGGCCTATATGAGTGAGGCCCATTTTCTATTATTCCAAAGCATATATGGTTTAGTACTATATTGCTAAGGTAAGGTGGAGGTGACCAACATATAAGGTGGAGTCTTTGTCACTCTTTGAAACATGTGACACATGGAGGGTGGCACGAGGAGGGCTATGGCTAAACACACACACATACACACACACGCGCGTGCATTCGTATATTTTCACGTCAAAAATCACATGACTTATGACTTGTGACGCGCGACCGTGCCGTGATGTGGTGCGCCACTTGGCAGACCAAGTCCACCTTATTTTTACTAAACTATGCATCTCTCTCTTTCTCTGTTTGAATGAGATTCAAATGTTTTAATTTGATGCTTTATTGGGTGATGATGACAGACGTTAACAGTGGGTAAAGGCTAGTTAAGTGTATCAGTTACCAATGGGTAAATGACTATTTAATCAGTCAGTTCACATTCTGCATCCAAATATATATGCTTAGAGACGTCCAAAGCATAGCTCGTAGAACAACTGCATCCATTCCTTCTTTTCTTCCTTCTGCAAACCTATGATGTTGTATTGTGCCGTCTGAACCTCGTCGACTCTTCTTCTTGGCATGCACCTTGAAGAAGGGGAGCGGTATCTCCGAGTCGTTGCTGCCGTGAAGACCTACACGGGGGGCGGTAATACGGTTTCTAGGCAGCGCACATCTGCGCGACTGCTCATTTCGTTGATTCATCTACGTTTCTGCACTGCATCAAGTCTGCATCTACGCTGCTTCCCGTTCTTCATCGAACTCATCTGTAAGTCTTTTGTGTGACTGATTGACTTGTTTACATTCTGTTTTTGCTTATATTGTGAAGTACAATGAGTTGCTTGCTGTTAGTACTGATTTATGCATCATTAGTCTTTTGCAATACCTGTCTTCTATTAAATAGGGTAGCTGAGAGGAAAAACCGGATACTAGTACATCTCTTATTAATTTTCCCAATTCTATTCTGAGTATGGAATAGTCTATGAATTTACACCATCATATTCACCCCAATCAAATTAGGTAGCTGAGAACAAAAGCCGGACACTAACAGACTTGGTTAATGCCATGTTAGAGAGTGCTGGTATGCTTAAGGCATGGTGGAGGGAAGCTATTTGACAGCAACTTTCGTCCTAAGCAGAGTAATCACTAAAAAGAGTGAGCTTACTCCATATGGGGGATGGAAGGGAGAAAACCGAATGTCAATTTTCTACGAACTTGGGGGTGTCTGGCAAAGGTCAATATACCATTGCAAAAAAAGAGAAAGCTTGGACCTAAAACAATCGATTGTATTTTTCTAGAATATGCTCAAAATAACACGATCTATAGATTTTTAGTAGTTAAATTAGAAACTCATGATATTATTGATAACACAATAATGGAGTCTAGAGATGCTTCATTCTTTTGAGTATTATTTTTCTATGAGAACCGCAGGCAGTACTTCACGAACCGAGAATGCTCAAGCTGAAAATATTGAAAGTGAGAATAATCAAATATCTGAACTTCCCACCATTTCTGAACCAATATGTGATATCCCTGAGGATAATAATGATCTAGTCGTAGAAACTCCTCGCAGGAGCAAGAGACAAAGGGTTGAGAAAACCTTTGGTGATGACTTTATTGTATACCTCGTGGATGATGTACCAAAAACTCTTTCAGAGGCTTATGCATCTTCTGATGCTGAGTATTGGAAAGAAGCAGTCCATAGCGAGATGGACGCTATCATGGCTAATGGGACTTGGGAGATCACTGATCGTCCTATCGAGTGTAAACCTGTAGGATGTAAGTGGATCTTTAAAAAGAAACTAAGGCTTGATGGTACTATTGAGAAGTACAAGGTAAGACTTGTGGCCAAGGGCTACACCCAAAAAGAGGGAGAAAATTTTTTGATACCTATTCTCCTGTCACCAGACTAACCACCATCAGAGTGCTAACATCTTTCTATGGTCTACATGTCCATCAAATGGATGTAAAGATAACTTTTCTTAATGGAGAGTTGGAGGAAGAAATCTATATGGATCAATCGGATCGTTTTGTGATTTCTGGACAAGAAAATAAGCTATGTAGATTATTAAAATCTTTATATGGTCTAAAGCAGGCACCTAAAGAATGGCACGAGAAGTTTGATAAAACTTTAACATCTGTTGGCTTTGTTGTGAATAAAGTTGATAAATGTGTATATTATCATTATGATGGGGGTCAAAGAGTGATCTTGTGTTTGTATGTGGATGTCATACTTATATTTGGAACAAACACTGCTGTAATTGACGAGGTCAAATCTTTCTTATAGGAGAGGCAGATGTCATTCTAAATATTAAATTAATCAAGAACGAGGATAGGATCACTTTGAGTCAATCCCATTATGCTGAGAAAATCTTAAGCCGTTTCGGCTATGAGAATTATAAAATTTCTCGAACGCCCTATGATACGAGCATTAAGCTTCGAAAGAACCAATGGCTGGGAAAAGATCAATTAATATATTCAATAATTATTGGGTCACTCATGTATTTAGTTGGTGCCACATGACCTGACATTTCATTTGCTGTGAGCAAATTAAGTCGGTTTACATCTAATCCAGGAGATGATCATTGGGAGGCACTTGAAAGAGTGTTGCGTTACTTGAAAAGTACAACATTTCTTGAAATTACTTTTATTGGATATCTTTCTATATTAGAAGGATACAATGATTCCAATTGGATCTCTGATGCGGATGAGATCAAAGCTACAAGTGGCTATGTGTTCACTTTAGCTGGTGCTGCAGTTTCATGGAGGTCTTGCAAACAGACTATATTGACGTGGTCAACCATAAAAGTAGAACTTGTAGCACTTAACACATCCACTGTTGAGGTTGAATGGCTAAGAGAGGTTTTGTTGGACTTGCCGTTGGTTAAGAAACCAATACCGCAATCCTGATGTACTGCGATAATCAAATAGTATTGGCTAAAGTCACAAGTACCAAGGATAATATGAAGTCCTCCAAGCATGTGAAGTGTAGGCTCAAATCTGTCAGAAAACTGAGAAACTATGGAGTGATTACTATGAATTATATACGCACTGAGAAAAATATGGACCCTTTCACAAAAGGGCTAGCATAGAAGGCGATTTCTGTTGCGTCAATGGACATGGGAATGAGGCCCATTGGTGTTACAACTCAACAGTAACCTATACCTACTTGATCGGAGATCCCGTGACTTAGGTAATGGGAAAAACAAGTTGATGTTTGAACAAGACAGTACATTTTAAAATATATGTACATGTGTCCTAATAGACAGAGTACTCTCATCTGTATGGAAGGGTGGCTTAAAGCCTTAATGTATTCTAGTGTCCAATAAGAGAAAAAGGTATTAGCCTACAGGATACCTTAAATGAATACACCTACTTGAACTTAACTATGTGGTCGCAGTTCACGAGAATAGGGCATTCTCTAGAAAGCTCATGAGCAAATAAGGGAGCATAAATAAATAATACCCCGTTTAGGCGCGTTCTTTGAGAGCCTAATACCAGTTGAGATTTCAAGTGAAATCTAATCACGAAAAGCTGTGAATTCAAGGTATAGTCCATTCATCAGCTGTTAGAAGATGAATCTTGTCATTCTATGCGCATGTTCAACCCGTACGGGACTTACACTAAAAGACTGGTATATTAACAGTACTTCAGCACAATATCTTTGATATCTTCTTTTTTCTTGCTTTGGAATTGGTGGGGGATTGTTGGAAATTGGCCCAGATGAGCGAGGCTTATTTTCTATAATTCCAAAGCATGTATGGTTTAGTACCATATTGCTAAGACAAGGTGGAGGTGATCAACATATAAGGTGGAGTCCTTGCCACTCTTTGAAACATGTGACATATAGATGAGGGTGGTACGAGGAGGGTTTTGGCTAAACAAACACATGTGCACACGCACACGTGCGCATTCGTGTATTTTCGCGTGAAAAATCGCGTGACTTGTGACTTGGCTAAACACACACACACACACACAAGCGTGCGCGCGTACACCGTGCCGTGACGTGGTGCGCCACTTGGCAGACCAAGTCCACCTTATTTTTACTAAACCATGCATCTCTCTCTCTATTTGAATGAGATTCAAATGTTTGAATTTGAGGCTTTATTAGGTGATGATGATAGGCAGTTACCAGTGGATAAATGGCTAGTTAAGTGTGTCAATTATTAGTGGGTAAGTGACTATTTAATCAATCAGTTCACATTCTGCATCCAAATATATATGCCTAGAGACATCCAGAGCATATCTTGTAAAACAACTGCCTCCATTCCTTCTTTTCTTCCTTCTGCAAACCTATGATGTTGTATTGTGCCGTCTGAACCTCGTCGACTCTTCTTCTCGGCGTGGACCTTGAAGAAGGGTAGCGGTATCTCCGAGCCATTGCTGCCGTGAAGACCTATACAGGGGGCGGTAATGCAGTTTCTGGGCAGTGCACATCTACGCGACCGCTCGTTTCGTTCATTCATCTACGTTTTTTTACTGCATCGAGTCTGCATCTACGCTGCTTCCCGTTCTTCATCGAACTCATCTGTAAGTCTTTTGTGTGAATGATTGACTTGTTTACATTCTGTTTTCGCTTATATTGTGAAGTACAATGAATTGCCTGTTGTTAGTACTGATTTATGCATCATTAGTCTTTTGCAATATCTGTCTTCTATTAAAATCTGGAATTAAAATATTGCCGTCATTTTCAACAAAGTGAACGACTGGAGGTAGGAATATAAGATAGACTAGTATGAGAGATAGCCAAACATGCACCTTTTGCTACTTGCACATGATCCTTGCCATGATACTTCTCTTTGATGGATAGTTTGTGTGGATTTCATGGGAATTTGTTACAGATCTTAGGATGATGTGACAATTGGCAATGGCGTTTACGGTTTGTAGTTTCACGTGTTTTCGACAAAGCTACAGTATTCGGGATAGGCGGTCCGACCGGTCCTTGCACGGCGGTCCGATCGGTCCCAAATCGGTCGGACCGGCCATGTGGGGCGATCGGACCGGCGATGACCTAAAAGTGTTCAAAACGAGTGGGCCAAAATAGGTGTTGTAGGCAAGTGAGGGATCCCAATGCACTTGGTCTCATAATTTTGGAGTCTCGAGAAGAAGTTCTATTCGCTTTTAATTTCCGAAGGTTTGAATTTGGGAGCTTGAATTTCGGCTAAGTCCCAAATGGTCCGACCGCTCATTGAGGAGCGGTCCGACCGGCCAAGGGGCGGTCCGACCGGCTCACCTGGAGCGGTCAGACCGGTTTCTACTTGAACGTCGGCCAACTTCGTGGCGATGTTGTTTTGTTAGGTCAAAGTCATTGGTATTGTGGCATATGATTTGCATGATGCATGTTTTGATTAACATGGGTCAAGTTGTGAAGAACTTGTTCCGAATTCGTGTTTGCTTGTGCGTGGTTGTGCGGTTGCTTGGTGGTCAACGACGGTCAACGGCGAGGAGGATCGGGACTAGACTCGGAGAGTTGAGGTCCAGAACGATCGACGATGCCGGGTGAGGTCAACGACTCAAGCGTGACACAAGATGGACAAGGGTGACCTATTGGCGAATCCATGGCACATGGTGAAGCGGTTTAGGTCAAAGGTTAAAGACGGCTGCCGCGGCGTGCGTGTGTGACCCGTTTGTTAGTGGGCCTTAACGGGAGCCCAAGAGAGTCAAACCCTAAGAGTTTTAGGCCTCCACTATAAATAGGAGGAGGTGGTGGCTGCACCCCTCTCTCTCGCCTTTTTGATGTTTCAAAACCCTAATTGTCTTTAGGGGAGTTGAGGTGGAGGCAATTGCTCTTGATGGTTTGTGGTGAATTTCGTGATCTTTGATTGTCCACTGATCCATGATGGTGTGGATGTAATCCAGCATCAATCACGAAATCAATCTATGCAAGGTTTGCTTGAGATAAGTCTCTTTTCGTTCTTGCTTTCAATTTCGTGTTTTTAGGGCTTTCTTTGATCCGCGAGTTTGTGATTGATTCTTTCACGTGAATTAGCTTGCTGTGATATGTGTGAATCTATCTAGCATCATCTTGATCATCAATCCTCACGAACAAGCTTTAGGATCAAGTTTTCGCTCTTGCCCGTTTTAGACCTTCTCGTTAATCAATTGGCAATTGCTCAAGATCGCTCCAAGAATTATCATAATATTCAATTGGAATAGGTCCTCAATAGCATATAGAAGGTGTGTGCAAAGTTTCATAAAGATTAGAGTTGAGAATCAAAAGTTTCACCTAATTGCAACTTCGTCATCGGGCCGATTTTCTTATTGCAGATCGGTTCGAGTCGGTCGGTCGATCGCCATCATCACCGGCCGACCGATTTTGGAGCGGTCCGACCGCCAGCACAACGCCGGTCAAACCGCCCGGCAATCGGTCCGACCGATTGGGTCCAGCGGTCAGACCGCCTGTCTTTGTGAGTCTTTACAATCTTAGTTGATTTTGTAGCATTGCTTAGGGTTTAATTGGATTCAATACTAGTCTTCCATTTGTCTTGGTATATTGATCTTCATAGCTTTCTAATAGCTACCGGAGTGAAATTGTATTGAGTTCATAATTTGTGAAAAAGTGAGCGTGCTCCTATTCACCCCCCCCCCCTCTAGTCGCCGTTACGGTCCAACAGTTTGTTTATGTAACACCCTGACTATTCGGAAGCCAAGATGTTACCTAAAGGTACAACATACAATCAATTTGCGGAATAAGATTCAATACGCGTCTAACCAAATAACAATAACAAGATAACGAGGTGTAAATAACTAAATCATCAATGGTGAATAATCAAGGAACTAAACATGGAACGACATGACATGAAGTCTAAACGTTACTTATTACAGTTTTCTCTCATCAAAGTATAACATAGTTGAATCCATTTGTGAAAATATAAAGTAATGATCTGTGTGGAACGTGCTGGTCTACTCCCTCCCATTAACATCATCACCAACAAGGATCACCTAAATAAACACAGAAAAACAAGGGTGAGTCGAAAATCACCAAGTACAATGATCATTTAAACATGGCATAACTGAATGAGGCAATAATAACACAAGTTTTACACATATCTCTACAAAGTCGTTAGGATGAATGGAATGAATGTATGCACTGAAAGGAAAGAGACTACTCAACTGCTTATACCGGTATAGCGAGTGATACACCCGTCGGTGTTCACTTAAGGCCGCACTTAACAAAGTTCGGGGACCCAAATACCGTATGAAGAACGTTTCATACGGGTGTCCGAAACCGCTCATATTGGAATGGTGGGTCTTACGTGCCCATACTGGAATTGATGGGTCTTTGCAAATTCCACTCCTGTGGACGAAAATTGAACAATATATGAATGGAATGAAACAATTAATACGAATGTCATGATCTTTACTCACAAGAGTATCAATTTGAAATGAAAAATATATCATGGATTAATAACAAGGACATTCACAAGTTTGACACATCATCATGCATACCAATGAAATCAACATATTTTATCATAAGGTACTTGCCTTCCGCGATTGGTCGTACTAGGTGGCAAAGATGACGCGCCTACACTCACCGCCACCCCGCCTACACCAGAAACAATTGAAATAAGTATAACGTGATACGATGACATTACCGGTGAACTACAATGACCCGGACCACCCGACACAACTCATGGACCTAACGTTGAAACAAGTGTTTCCCCTGTTTACTACAATTCTGGACAGCGACACATAAAAATTCGTAACTTAAGATCTGGAACTTGCAATGACCTAAGACCTGTGCCAAAAGAAACTTCACAGATAAAGCTTCAAAACACTAGGAGACAATATTTTCTAATTATGCCCACACATAAGTCTAATCTGCAGTTGAAAGTGCCTGATAGACATCTGTCTCGACAACGCAGACTAGTATCAAAGAACTTATCATAACTTTTAATCTATAAGTCCAAATTGAGTGATCTTTACCAATCTGGAATCATGATAAAATTACCTACAGAAACTGTTTTGGGTGACCGACCTGAATCTGAATCTAGCGAGATCAAAGTTCGTTAACAAGTCTATTGACAATTATCGTCAGGATTTTCAGAATAGTACAAAAGAAATTATCATAACTTTTGAACCACAGATCGGAATTGGGTGATCTCGGTGGATATGGAAATATAAGAACCTCAGATACCAAACTCTAGGAGACTAAGATCCGAGATTAGGCCTCTAAGGACCCGAAATTGGCCGCGCAACATACTGAACCTAATCTTGAAAATCTGCAACAGCCACCCGATTCAATCCTATCGATCAATACCGCAACCCAACCAAACCAAATAGTGGATTGATTCATTCGTTACCCTTGAAGACATGCTGGAGGGTGATGATCATGCTCCCGACGAATTCTCCCCCCCTCTCCCTTCCTTCTCCTTGGAGCAGCTTGGGGCTTGGGAGTTGACGTCGGGGTCACCGGGGACCAGCACCAAGGGGAGGAGGAGGCGCCTGGGAGGGAGGAGGCGCAAGATGGGGAAGAAAGGAGGCGGAGGGTCGGCGGCTCAAGGGGTAGAGAAGGGGGCCGGTTAGGGTTTGTGGGGGAGGCGCCCCCCCCCTTTAGTGGCCGGCTCCCTTCCCTCTTGAGCCTCCCCCTGGGTCGCAGCCCGCAGTCCAGGTTGGCGGAGAATAACGAAAACTCCCCCGAAAAACTGAAATTTCCGAGTTAAACTAAGTCCTTTTTCCCCTCCAACTTCCTTTTAATTACCGATTGCGATTCCGAATATTACAGTTTAGATCTCCTGTGATATGGTCGGTTGCACCAGTATCTGTGTACCATCTTGGATCAATCCGATAGGAGGTTGCTGCCATTCATGCCGAGTGATTGTCGTCGGCCTGGTAGGAATGGTCATACCGGTGATAGCATTTGATTGCTATATGACCAATTTGCCACCACAGCCGCGGCCACCAAGGCCATAGTTGCTGGAGTTGCGGCCTCCCATGCTATTGCGCACAACATTGTTGGCACTAGATTCGAAGAAATGGAGCAGGCTGGTGTTATGATCCTTGTGCAGCTCGTGGCTCAGCATGTGAGCATATAGGTCAGTAAGAGAGATTGGATCCAGCCTTGTACTAATAGACGTAACCAGGGAATCATAATCATCTCCTAGCCTAACCAGTATTTGTAGGAGATGATCTCCTCGTCTCTCAAAGGATATCCGATGGTCGAGAGTGTGTTAGCCAACTTCTTCATCTTGTTGAAGTAGTCCTCCATGGAGAGATCATTCTTCTTTAGTGTTTATTGTTGTACTCAGCTCTGTCGGACCCGGATTTTCTAATCTTGAATCCTCTGTGAAAATACTGTGTTATTCCCTGGATCAGTAGATAACACTCACAGGCACATTGCTGAATCAATTTATACATGGTGTAAAACCATACTATTTATTGATTTAACACATCAAAGTTTACATAGACCAATTCGAACTAAGTATTACAATAATGGCTGAATAGGCTAAATAATTACATCACAAAAGTAGCGGAAGCGACAATGAAAGTAAAAAAGGGTGAGAGCACATCTCTCCACAAACAAGCGACTGGGGAAACCCGTGTGCGTCCGATATTACAAAAAAAAATTAGATAATATAGGATGCATGCAAATACCTATGGAGTCAGCTAGACTAAGGCGAGATCTGGACAAAAGAATACCTACTCTTGGTGGACTCAGGCCTAAGGCTTTATCCTCGTAGTACAAAAATGAACTTATGCTACTCTTTGGGGAGGCGAGGGCCTCACAACTTCCATGCTCATGAGATCCTCAAGATGCAACATATACATGCAAGGCTTAACAAGTGTGGCTCGGGTTCTTTTATTTGCTAAAGTAACTTTTTCAATTATCATAATAACAAATTCCTATGACTTAGCATTTTAACCAAATTGGGTTAGAGAGAGTATGAATAATAATTAACAACTTCCACCTCATGCTTAGATAACGAGCCCAACAACCGAGTAAGGATACCCAGGAAAATTGCAAAACAAGGGCTAGATGAGCTCGTCACATTTTCAATCCACCCACAAAGGTTTTTGAAATAGAACTAAGTCAGGTTAAGTTCCCATGTCCGTCTTTGACCAGTAGTAGCATTGTTTAAATAGTTTAAACTCGTAGAGGTTGTACCTTAAATAGTAATCATACTCATTACCCACATGATTCCTTAGTCATGTAGTTGAGCGTCGTTATAATAACGTTTCAAACTACCCTACCACTTAGATCTCACCCCTATGATCAATTCCATACGAGATGTTCACCACAACGACTAAGCGCGGCCCTCACATAATTCCCTTCGATGCCCCTTTCAAGCCAGCGTCATCCTGTACACTTCAAACACCGTTGAGGGATGACATTGTTCAATAATTTTACTACCAAGTTGCACAAACTTGCGGTTGTACTTATTTTACCATGACAAGATTAAGTCCTTAATCCATCCGGATGGTTCATACCACATTCCACATATTCTCGGCCAACCACTTCCATAGGTGTGGTGCTAGCAAGTTGTTTAGGGTTTTTCCAATTAACACAACACGCTAGCCATTTACATCCAATGACTACCCATGAAGGACCGAAATGGCAACAGAGGGGGGGGGTGAATGGTGCCTTAAAATTAAGAACTCCCCTTTAATGTATTTAAACAAGATCTACAAAACCCTCACAAGAAGAGTAAAACAAAATCGAGAGAACTAAAACAAGTTTGATCATTACATCAAAAATCGGAAGCTCAGATTCTACGTGATAGTTCCGCACTCCGTGGTTCGGGGTAGTCGCGGAAGTTCCGCTCTTGATAATTCCGTAGTGGACAATCGGAAGTTCCGATTGTCTGACCAAGAACATCGCTCGAGTTTTTCCCAAAAATCCAAAATACTAAATCTTGAATGCTCTTCTCAGGTCAAGTTTCACAGGACATCATCCTAAACACCATCTTGACCTTATGGAGAAGAAACGCAAACAAAGATTCAATAATCAAGCCAAAAACGGATTTCTTGAAGAAGGGGCAAGAACGACCAAAACCCACAATAAACGAGATTCTCAGATTCTTAGCTCATGAAATTTTGAGGATGCAATAGCAATATCAAAACGACTCTAGATATCAAGTTTCAAGCTATTTCATAGGACGAATCAAATGATACATCAAAACCCTAAATATTCAATAAGAACAGGAAGGGAATAAGAGAGGCACAAACAAGTAATCAAAACCTTAGAGTTTCATTGATAGAGATCAAAGGATTACAGAGAAAACACAGAGGAATGATTACAAGGATTTTCAGTTCATTCTCTCCAAACCAACAACCTCTCAAAAAGCAACACAAAACCTTTAGCTAGAGCTAACCCTAATTTTCTCTCTCAAAGTCTAACCCTAACACCAGGGGTTGAGCTCTATTTATAGCCTTTGCTTAATGGGCCTCCAACCCATTAAGCCCGCTACACCCGAATGGAACCGCCTCCACTTGTGCCGCTTTGCGAAATTCCCGTTTCGCCCCTTGCGCACCTTCTGGAAGCCTCCCGTACGCCTTGCTGTCCTTGACACGCAACCACCTTAAGATTCACGCCGTCTTCGACACATCCGACCGTTCTGACCTCAACGCTGCCTGTGCCTAGTCCGATCACCTCGTGTCTCGCCACGACTTCGTCTCGATGTCCTGCAGTCAACACAGACAAAAACACATCACATAGCATTGCACAATATCATAGCATCAGCATTTGTATAAGACTCAAACTCATACAAAATCAAAATCACAAATTATCCTTCTCTGCACAGTTCTGGACACAATCGGAAGTTCCGCACTTACCACAGCGGAAGTTCCGATTTCCGAAACGTCCGCACTTGTCAGGATTATCGGAAGTTCCGCGCTTAACATTGCGGAACTTCCGATCTTCGGAACATCCGCCTTTCCAGATTTTCAAATCCGATTATCGTCTCAGAGGAACACACAACGTCAGTAGTATCGGACACTCCGCCACCCTAGGTGCGGAAGTTCCGATTTTCTTCAGCCGAACTCAAAACCCAGGTTAATCGGAAGATCCTATTTCCAACGCCGGTAGTTCCGATTATCGGAACTTCCGCTCCATACACAGCGGTAGTTCCGATTTTCCTGATTCAGCACAGAAACAGTCCAAACCGAAAAACTCAACTCTCAACCTATTCAACACGATGTCAAATACTCATCACTCATAATGGAGGACCTCTCACCTGGTCTCTCAATCTCCCCCTTGATGAGTATATTGACAATCACCGAAAAAGCATAAGATGAGTTTGAGTTTACAATCAACCAAGGTCTAAACAAGAGTAGTTAAGCTCAAGACCATGTTGACAAAAGAGAAAGACTTGAGATGAGATGAAAGAGCAAAAGAGAAAGACTTGAGATGAGATGAAAGAGCAATTTTCGCACAAAACTCAAGACTTTTCTCCAGAAGGCTTTTTCTCACAAAAATTCTCCCCCTTTGGCAATAAAATCATCAAGATGTAGAAAAGGGAGGAAAAGGCTATATGATGTTCATTTTAAGCATTAGGAGCCATGTAGATTATCCAAAATGACTATTAGAGAATTACACCAAGCCATAACACAGAAGAAAGCTATCAAGATCATGACAATTGATGTATAGAATAGCTAAGACAGAAAGTCCATAATCTGATTAATGATCCAATTCTTTAGCAAGTCAAGAATATCAAGATTGCAGTCTAGCTAAAGGTATCCAAGGATGATACAAGCCATGTCAAATAATCTAAGTTGAACTAAGAAGACTCATATTGAACAGTTTAGAGTGCTACCAGTTGAAGAAAGACTCATTTTATCCAGAACTTGGTCTTTTTAATGAAAAGCAATTTTAGCACATTTTTCTTTTTCTGAAGGCTTTTTATGGTTTTATCTCAGTAAAGCAAGCTCTGGACTAGGTGCCATCCACAACTGCCTCCTGAGCTTCAACCATTTTTTTAACGGCTTTTTATGATTTTATCTCAGTAAAGCAAGCTCTGGACTAGGTGCCATCCACAACTGCCTCCTGAGCTTCAACCATTTTTTTAAGCCATGTGGTAGATCCCAAGCCTTATGCGACCACTCCAAGCAACAGACTTAAGGAGGTGATCTTAGGTCATCAAGGCTCCCCGAGTTCATGCCTAGTGCAATGGCAAGCGATCTCATGAGAAAGATTTGGTGAGATCAGTTTTTTCGCACAAAAGAGATCATTTTTGCTTTTGAAGTTTTTAGACCAGCGATTAGAGATAAGTCATGTTTCTTAACAAACTGACATAGCTTACTCAAAAGTTCAAAAGAGATTCAGGACTCAACTCAGCCTACTTGACATGGCGAAAATCATAAAAGGATAGCTTCAACTAGACTAGTCTCAAGAGTTATCATGACAAGATTTTAATTCCAGTTTAGCATTTTTAATCACCTTAGCATGGCAAAGACTAAAATACACATAAAAAGTCATGATAGATCTAGCGGTTTAGCAAAAATCATGGCAAGATGTAAAACAGTGAAAACAGATCATAAGGGATAATAAACAAGGCTCCATTTGATTATAATGCAATGCAGGATGATATGCACGAAAATCCATATTCCCTTCAGAATGAGATGCATCTTTTAATTCAGGTTGAGTTATGACAAAATTTAAGAACTGGAATAACCAAGATGAACTCCCCCTGAACCAAAGGAACAAAAATGAGAATCTGATAAGAGATACAGAAAAGACAGTCCTTTAGAGCATAGAAAAGATATAGAGTAACTATCGCTCAGACAGGTTCTTATCTACCCCATATGATTCTAGGACTATCAGCTGAACAACTCATACACTAAGGAGCAAACACTGTCCCTGTCTACCCAAGGGTGGCCCGACCCCTGCTAGAACCTATAAGAAGTGAGTAAGCTCTACTTAGAGAAGAAAGAGACAGCTAATAAGCAGCATCCTAGAAGCACAAGATAAGAAATAGCTGTCAAAGCAATTTAGCAAGAGAACCACTCTAACCTATGCTGGAAGAACTTCGACCCAAAATATAAAAAAAAATGCAACCAGAAAGGAGTAATAGTATAAATATAATATAATCTGATAGTAGCACATAGCTCCCCTCACAACAATCAGTAAGGACAAACCACTAAGCTCTCCCAGCGGTTTGGCAAAGGAAGCTATCCGGAGGCTTAGTGAAGATATCACCAACGGTGCTCACTCTCCTGGCCCAGAGCACAATGTCACCCTTCTCTCATGGTCTCGAAGAAAGTGATATCGATATCAATATGCTTGGTCGAGAATGTTGCCTTTGGTTCTTGGCAATGCAAATCGCAGACGTGTTATCACAAAGAGTGGAACACGATCGATAGCTAACCCAAAATCCTGCGAGTCGAGACCATCAAAGCACTTGGCTCTGACAGCGGCTGCGACAACGTGCTCGGCCTCTGCGGTGGATTGCGCAACACCGGATTGCTTCCTTGGCGACCGGGAGACAAGAGAAGTGCCAATGAATTGGCAAGTGCGAAGTGCTCTTCCTATCTATCCTCTGACCCGGCAAAATCGCATCGGAGAAGGCTCTAAGAGATAGACAAGAAGAGGAAGAGTACGGATACCATAGTCAATGGTAGCTCGAAGGTATCGAAAGATGCGCTTCACCGCTTTGACGGTGAGATCTGCGAGAGAAGCTGAAAGCAGAGCACAAAGACACCTGAGAAATGTATATGCGGTCTCGAGTGCATGAGGTACAAGAGAGCCAATCATGCTCCTAAAATCCTTTTGGTCAGCAGGTTCGCCGTCTTCATCCGGATCGAGCATTTGTAGATGCCATCGGAGTTGATCTTGGCTTTCCATCATTCATGTCGAAGCGCTTGGGAGGTCTCGAGTGTATTTGCCTTGATGAAGAAAGGTACCCTCCAGTCTGTTTGATTTGGAAGCCAAGAAAGAAGCTCAACTCGCCCATCATGCTCATCTCAAATTCGAGCTCATAACATCGAAAACGAGACACGAGTGCGTGAGGAGCCGCCAAAGATGATGTCGTCCACATGGATGCGGGCGAGCAAAAGATCAATGCCAAGGCGGCGGATGAACAAGGTCTTGTCTATTTTACCCATTTCAAAACCATGACTAGCGAGATAGGACTTAAGCCTTTCATACCAAGCTCAGGAGCCTGCTTGAGTCCATACAAAGCTTTGGAAAGCCTATAGACTTGGTTAGGGTATTTGGGGTTCTCGAAACCTGGAGGCTGTCTAACATAGACTTCTTCCTCAATAAGGCCATTGAGGAAGGCACTCTTGACATCCATCTGTAAAGCTTGAAACCCTTAGAAGGCTGCAAAGGCAAGCGAGATTCTAATGGCTTCAAGTCTAGCTACAGGGCAAAGTCTCTTGAAATCTAGACCCTCAACTTGAGAGTACCCACGAGCTACCGGCCTAGCCTTGTTTCGAATGACTAACCCATCTTCACTTTGTTTGTTCTTGAACACCCATTTGGTCCCAATGATATTGTGACCTTGAGGGGCTCAACAAGGGACCGAGACCTTATTTCTTTCAAAGTTTTCCAACTCCTCATGCATAGCGTTTGTCCAAGACTCGTCGGATAGAGCATGACAAACGTCTTTGGGCTCAAATGAGGCGCGAAGCGAGAATGAAGACGGAAGAGAGACAAGCCGGCTTTGGAGCGTGTGACACGCTCGAAGAGGTCTCCAATGATCTCGCTCTGAAGGATGGTTCTTTTGAATGTGTCTTGGAGGTCGAGGTGAGATGAAGAAGTGGCCTCTACCTCATTAGCGGATGAGATAGGAGCAGAGCCACTAGCTTGGAAGATCACGAGAAGGTAAGGCTGATCTCCTCGAGGTGCGGTGGAAGAAGGCACCTCAAGAGGAGGAGGAAGAACGAGATCGGGTAGACAACCTTCATCTCCGTCTTCCTCTTCGTCCACAAAGATGGACTCGGGCGCTCTAGAGAACACGAGATATCGGGCCTAGTCCCGGTGGCCTCATCGAAGGTCACTTCACGAGTTTTACCATTTTACTAGACTCATGATTCCGGACTCTATAGGCACGAGAAGAAGTCGAGTAACCCGAAAGATCCCATCACAAGATCGTGACTCGAACTTATCTAGGTTCCCGGACTTGAGAATAAAACACTTGCAACCAAACACACGAAAATGCGAGGCGCTGGGTTTCGCCCATATCTCAACTCATAAGAAGTGCGATGCAAGAGTGCAGAAGAAAAACTCATTAGAAACATGACCACGCGGAGCAATTGCCTCACCCAAAACTTCCTAGGTGTAGAGTACTCATCAAGCATCGTCACGGCCATCTCGACCAAGGTGCGGTTCTTCCTCTCCACAACACCATTCATTGGGGGCGTATGGAGCGAGGCGGTGCTCTACACTGTCTCACCACGAAACTCTCAAAGTAGGAATTCTTGAACTCGGTGCCATTATCGATCACGAATTGCTCGTAATGCACCAGGAGCTCAACAGAAGCCTACTAAAAGACCACGAAAAAGTAAGCGTCTCATCCTTGAGGCTAAGAAAAACACCCAAGAGTACCTCGAAGTCATCGACCACAACAAGAATATACCACTTCCCTCCTGCGATCACTTTTCGAGCCGACCAAGCTGTATCCATATGGGCGAGTTGTCACGTGCATCGATCATTATCCTTTATATTTGGAGAGTGAAGCGGCAACCATCTTGCCGTCTTGGCATGGATAGCAAACTAGATCCTTGACCATCTTGAGTTTGGCAAACCACGAATGAGATCGTGGCGGCTGACTCGTGTCAAATGATCAAAGCCTATATGACCTAGTCTCCTATGCGGAAAGGTCAAATCACGGGATTGAAGCAATTAAACACCGGAGAGGATCACGGAAGACTCGGAAAAATCAGCACGAAAGATCCTCCCATATCGAAATCCATAAAACTAGACTACAGAAGAATCAAGAATTTTGCAATTGTTTTCTTAAAGCTCACCTCGTAGTCATCGGTGGTGAGAGGCGAAAGCGAGTTATCTGCGACTTACTTACTAAGGCAACATCTTTTAAAATAAAAGAATCATTAATGCTCACGATACCTTTAGCGATGGCGCGCCCAAATGAAGCATCTCGAAGGTGATCGTCTCATCACAGGAGCACGCTGGGAAGAAAACCAACGAGAATCTCCAGTCATATGGTGAGAACAACCGAGTCTACAATACATACCTTTCCTTCCCGGCCGGCGACCACAGTCAAGCAGTAAAGTCTCGATCGGGGTGAATCAACGATGATTTTGGCACCCAATCTTGAGTAACACGCGAGCAGATGAAGTAGTCAAGCAAGATGACCTCTATCTACCCTACGCTCTGTCACTCAACAAGTCGAGAGTCCGTGTGCAGGACTGAAGTCGTTCTTTGAATCAGATCGCTATGGAAGAGCGAGTCGAATTACGCAACATCTTGATCACGCCGTGAGTAGACATCTCGAAAGGAAACCGAGATCTACCCTCAAAGCGGCGGAGATTCGACCAAGGGAGCATGAGGACGAAAATTAGAAAACTTCGGAAAAACCAAGTCCTCGATCTTGCCCTAATTCATCGGTTGTACCAAACCTAGGCCTCGTGTTGGTCTTAGGTGCACTCATAGTCAGGGTGACCATGAATGTACCTAACGGACTCAACACGATCCTCTACGCGATCTTGGCGCGCTGAAGCAATGATCAACTAAATGTCCATCTTTACGACGGAAGGTGCAATGATACTTAAGCCTATACGAGGGGGAAAGTGCGAGTGGAATCACCTTCTCATCGAGAAATCCTTTGAACAAAACCCACGACTTAAAATTGACTTTCTCGATCCTGGGCTTAGTTTTGATCACACAGTGCTATGGTTTTGAGCACGATAGGTGGATGCTTCCTCATATCCTCATGGATATCATATCCTAGACCACGATTAAATCACAAAATTTTAGATTTGTCTAGAATGAGATTGAGCTTCTTCTTGCCTCCTACAAACCTCTAGAGTGTTCATAAGATCTTGACACTCCGAAAGAGAGAGGTGCAAGAAGAGCGAGGGGAAGAAGAAAAGCAGAGAAGGTAAGGGAGCGAAGAAGAACCAACAAAGAGGAAAGATTGGCTTGTGCATGCACGGTAGACTTTGGGGGGACAGTCCTCTTGCTAGCAGATTGGTTCACGTTGCTAGGCGTCTCTACCAAACCCTTAGACTTCTTCCCAAAGACACACAATACAAGCGGATGATTGTGTCTCTAGAAGGTCCTTAGTTAGCTTCACACATTTTTCATCCAAAGCAACCAAATCATATTTTAGTTTATTACATTGATTACATGGTGAGCTAACAAGGTCCTTAGAAGCATCTTGAGCCAATTTATTCTTGTGATCAATCATTTCTTGAAACTGCTTGAATCTGATTCTAGTTCAAGATTAACTTAGGACAGTTTAAACAAGAAACAATAGGCTCTAGTAGCGCGACTTGAAATTCACAATCTTGTGATCTGCCTGCTTTAGGTTCATCTTGAGTTTATTACAATTTTCACAAGTCTCGAGCGGATCAAGCAACATGGTATAAAGACCTCTAAGCGAATTGTCCTTAACCTCACATGAGGTGCAAGCGATAGCCTCAACAATAGTAGATGAAGGAGGTGCTACTCTACTCATCTCTAATTCAAGAAGAAGGCTAATGTTCTCTACTTTAATCATGTCAAGTTCGGAGGACACACTATCATGCAAGGTCCTTAGTTTTTCCATGTCATCAAGCAAAGCACAACATGTGTCACAATCATCACGGAGGGAGCGGATGTAAGTAAAGAAAGCTCCGTGATAGTCTAGCTACTTCCTTCTCCAACTCAAAGACACTTAGCCCTAGACTTAGCATGAAATCTACCTAGCTTAAGAAAAGCATCATTAAGTGGTCATAAGTGGGACTAACCTCATCGGTCGAGTACGGCTCATTTGTCGCTCGGTTCGCCAGGAGGGCCATGAAGCACATGCCGGAGAAGTTGCCGTCGTCCTTGGGATCATGATCGTCCTTCCCATCATCGTCCTCCACCCCTCCACCTCGCCGGTGTCGGTTAAATCGAGGCGGTGAGGACGCGATGGAACAGCTTCTTTGCCTTCCCAAAGTTGCAGAACTTCTTCTTGCCTTGGTCGGGTGCTGAGGGCTTCGTGTTGCGGTTCTTGTCGATGTAGTCGTTCTTGCTCGGACCGCCATAGTCACCTTTGCCCTTCCCAAGCTTGGGACGTTTGCTCGGATGTGGTTGGGGCCACCACACTCAAAACTAATCACAGGACCTCCTCTTTTCCATCCCTCCTCCTCTTGTAAGCATGGGAAAACTTCCGAGCTAGGAGGGCTAGTTGTTCATCCTCAAGCTCGCTCTAGCCGATCATCGGTTATGTCACGAGAGCAGCTAGGAGAACCTACGTGTCGACTCGAAGAAGATCCGGTGGGATCGGTGACTAAAGCCATCGATCGTGACTTCGACCTTCGAGAGACAATGTCAATCTCGTGAGTCTTGAGGCGAGTAAAGCGCATCAAGAGTCGTGGTCGAGAGGTCCGTGCTATCTTTGATGGTAGTCACTTTCATCTCCCAAACACGAAGATCAAGTCGGAAAGCATCTGTCGGCGTTATCCGAGTCGGGGTATGTAAGGCCGGCCGCTCGGAGGTTGCTCAAAATCTTGTGAAAGCAACTTCACCCATTCCGTATTCTCGCTTGGCTGGTCTTGTCGAACCGTCTTAATCGGGTGGTGCCCTTTCATGGTAACATCACCCGGATGTCGAGAAATGCGATCAAACTCACTTCTACTTAAACCACGAATGATAATGTTCCTTGCCTTAGCGTTTGCCTCAACATCGGGCATGTTTCCCACATTGATGTTTTCATCGGCGAGGAGCAACAAATCACCTTCACCTTTCTCCGGATGGCATACCACGAGCACTGGATGTATGTTTCCATTCGGCTCTTCCGGAAGGTAATCCATGCCATCAAAGACCGGAGGCTTGGTGGAATACTTGTCCGTTGGCTCAACCGACTTCTATAAAGAAGAGCTAAACACCGAAATGGCAACGAGAGGGGGTGAATGGTGCCTTATGACATTGAGGAGTTCAATAATTTTACTCGGAAGCCAAGTTGCACTTTAGTTCCGGGTAGTCGGAAGTTGCGGGACAATTGTACTTGTTTTACAAAATACTAAATCTTGAGGTCATGACAAGATTAAGTCCTTAATCCATCCTCGGATGATTCATACCACATTCCACATATTCTCGGGCCTCCAACCCATTAAGCCCGCTACATCCACTTGCACCGTTCCACCACTCTTTCCATCACGCCGTCTTCGACACATCCGATGTGGTGCTAGTCCGATCACCTCGTTGTTTAGGCAGTCAACACAGTTTTGGGATTTGATAAACTCAAACTCAATTAACACAACACGAAGTTCCGATTTCGTCATTTACATCCAATGACTACCCAAAACCACTTTCATAATTAAAGATGATGATCGGGACATTTATTGTCCCGATACTTAACTCTCAACCTATTCAACACGATGTCAAATACTCATCACTCGACTAGCATGTTAAAGATTATGATCGGGACATTTAAGTACAAACTATGCTAGTATTTACCAGATAATTACTAGGGTGACATGAATTGAGGAATTCAATTCATCAAAGGATGGGTGATAATTAATTAATCATCAAATGGGTGTTTAACTACCTTAAGCTTTAACATACATTTGATTACAAAATTAAAGCATGCAATTTTGATATTTTAAATAAACATAATTTGCATAAATTGCAGGCTCAAAATGATCAAAGTATTGACTAGCCTTGGTTAAAGGCAGCGGGGTCTCGGTACTCTTGAGCTTTGTCGTAGAGGAGGTCTCCTGCGTCTTTGAACCCTAATCGGACGAAAGTACTGGAAAAAGGCACAACAACAGAGAGAGTAAATAAATACCAAACTCATAATAAATCAACTCCAAATTGAACAAGACCTATTCCATTAGCAAGTTCTTGATTTTAGAAAATTTTAGAAATAATTTTCATAATTTTTAGAGTTATAATGAAAAAGATATGAATTTTTGAAGCTTTTCAATGAAATTTTTTATTGAAAACTAAAATCATAAAATCTAGATTTTCTTGTGCTGACACGTGGCGCGCACCCGGGGCTTGGTCCATAGCACAGTGCGCATGGACCGGGTCCATGCGCGGTCCACGATGGTCCATGCGTGACCGTCCACGGCACACGCCTTGTGGATCGTCACGACACGCACCGCTCTTTGGTCCACGGGTTCACCGGTCTACGAACAAATGGCGCGCGGCGAGGCCCACCTATCGAGACGGCGTTAAAGCAGCGGGTGTCGGGACCACTGACACCTCGCGTTTTCCGTCGTGCGGAGAATGAGAGGCGAGGGAGAGACGAGGCGGCGAGAGGAGGGGAGAGAGCGGGGCGCACGGCAGGAGCTGGAAGGAGGGAGAGAGAGAGGAGGTGGTGCCGGAGTGGGGGCCGGAGCCGGAGGCGAAGGCCGAGGCTGAGGCGGAGCTGGAGGTGACGGCACGGGCGGAGGCGAAGCGACGGCACCCGAGCGCTGAAGGAGGCGAGGGCGGCGGCGGCGTTAGAGACGAGGGGAGGAGGTGAAGAGGGTGGAGGGGGAGGAAGCGAAGGAGGCTAGTCTTCTTATAGCCGAGAGGCGGGGAGAGGGGAGAGGTGCTCACGCGGTCCCGAGGCGGCCATGAGTGCTGCGCTCGGAGGTGACCGGGCAAGGCAGGGGGGACGGCAACGGGCGTTGGCGAGGAGGGGCGTGATGGACACAAGGTGGGGAGAGGTGGGCTGCAGTCGAGCGGAGTAGAGGTGCAGAGGAGGGGATTGGCGAGGAGGGTGGTGGCGTGCGCGCACGGGCGAGGTGGTGGGGACGGCGCCCAGGGCCGAGGCGGGGAGAGGAACCAAGCCGGGACGGGCGGAGAAGAACCGGGCCGGGTCGGGCCCAAACCCACGTTAGGGTTTCGAAATTTGAATATTTCAAATTGAAATGCAAATTTTTTATTTTGAATTTTCTTTGAAATACGAGGATGTTACATCACTATGAATTCTTTATTTCGAACCATTCATGACAAGCAAAACGTACATCTGGTTACCTGTATTTTTGTTGCATCACTATTCATCTGAATGATATTAAAGTTGAATATGATGAAATAGTGATATGCTATATTCCTGTGAACTCTGAGACATCATCACTATCTAATAATTTGGGCTGAAATTTTGCTGTGAACTTTTTTGTACTGTATATATCACTCTCTCTCTTTAATGGTCCAATCTCTTGCTGAATCATGACTTTATCCCACTCAAAAGATACTATATGCTATGATGAATTTAGTATTACATCTGTCCAGCTAATGTCTTTTTTTTTTGTGTGTGTTTTGGGTAGAGGACAGACAGGGCATTAGATGATTCTGTAGGCCTTCTTACTAAGTTTGAAGATATGAGAAATTCCTTCTCTCTCGAGCATGTGTTTAGGTAGACAGTTACTACTGTCTAGATGTCCAACTTAATTCAGTTTTTACACTTGTTCATAAACTTGGTTTTAGTTGTCATCAATAAATGTGTTCAACTAAATTTACTGTAATATAATGTTGAGGTTATATCTTTCTGTTTATGTCAATTTTTTCTCAGATATGATGTTGCTATGGATGTTGCCCCTGAAGTTCAATGGTTATCAGAAGACAAATATACGAACCTCAAAAGTGGTTGTTGAAATAGATGAAATTGTTGACACCGAAAAGGCAGCCGAGATAGAGCTTAAGCATCGTTATAAAGCTCTGGGGTTACTTCGAATAGTGACTGACAGAGGCCTTTCGAATAGTGACTGACAGAGGCCTGCATGTAACTTCTTTGAGTTGTTCACCTTTAGTATCAATTAGTGGTAGTTGTACCCAGGAATCTGATTTCTGTTTTGAAGCAATCTCAGGCTCAAATAGATTGCCAGAAACCAGTCAGTTTTCTTTTAATTTCCAGCTCACTATTATTTTGTTCCTATTTTCTTTGTGTTCTTCTCATGCACTATAGATTCCTTATAAAGCTGTCTTTTATAGGTTATTGGTATTGAGCCTTATGAAAGTAATATACTCTCTCGTGGAAAACCTAGTATGTTTGCGATCAGACTTGTAACAGCCCCAAAATCCGGGGCCGTCAAACTCTTCACAACTGCCCAGGATGTGCAGTTGCGAAGTAAGCAGTGTCTCAAGCAAACTTTCGATAACAACAAAACTAACCTTTTATTACATAAGATTAAGGTTTAACAACCAGTTTTGACGCAGACACGGGCTTCCAAGCCCAAAGCTGATATAATACAAGACAAAAGAATTTCACACCACAGGCACGCTTGAGCACGATTGAGACTTAATAACAGTAGTTGCTGCCTTCAGGGGGCCCACCAAAATCCTGCTCATTGGGGTTCTCAGCATTTTCCCAAACTTCTCCGGTGGAGGGGTTGTAAATTTAGCAAGAATGAGTACTACTACCGTACTCAATAAGCCACATGGAAAAGCTAAATAATTACATGCAAGAAGTTCAATGGATGGTTAGGGTTTACCTTAACAGGCATCTGTGGATGCATTTTGCAGTTTAAAGCAGTTTAAATTTAAAACAGTAAGACAATAATAAATAATAACAACATGGGTTTCTCAACAAATGCACAAACCAGATTCACATATCAAAAACTCTACTTATGCCTCATGTATTGGAATCACCCATGAATACAGCTTCATTAACCGGAAGCACAACGTATTCAAATACCATTTGATATACTCTGCAGAGTTGCTCAGCTTTACCCACAAGATACCTCATGCTCGTACTGTCAGAACATAGACACGCAACATGTTAGCGTGCGACTGAGCTGAGATAACAAAGCTTTTTCACTGCTCAACCTTTCTAGCCTCTACCCGGTAGGTTCTTACTCCATACAGCCCTCGGGAGACTCCACCGGCCGCTGCTATGGATCTTTCACCCCGATGCTGACGGGATCATACCGTTATGAAGACCAGCGAGTGTCCCTACAGGCCCACTCCTGTCCCACTCTAGATGCTGTAGATATTCAATCGGAAGAGCAATGTACTAGCCTAGAGAGTAATGGCCATACCTGTGGTTGAGCGGTTTCTGTGTCTGTTACTTTGGCACAAGGTTCTTGTCCTTACTAGTCTCACAGTGAAGTGATAGACCAACACCACCACGTGGTTGTCTATCCTCCGGGCCTCACCTGCGTCTCACTTTTTCAACACAAGTCTATTGGGTTGCCCAACTTCCTGGACACAACCCTCAACTTCACACCAAAACCATTGGCGAACTGCCAATACTCTCTTTTGATTGATAACCATAATTTTGGTGACAAAACTATTTGCATAGATAATATTTTATGTGGACTTGTCAAAGTGAATATGGCTTACAAGAAATCTTAACCTTGTCTAGGTGAATATGGCCTACAAGTGCTAGGTGGGTTTGTATGTGGGGTAATAGGATTTATCTAAACATTATGGCATTCAAAAATATTATTTCAATATTTGAAGTAATTGGCACAATACAATAATGAAAGTAATATTAAATATATGAACTGTAGGTTCAAAATGATCAAAGAATGTGGCTTGCCTTCTTGCACAAAGTCATGTAGATCATGTTCTTGTCTGATGTCTTCTGCAGTCTGGTTGCCAAGATCGTGACCTAACGAGAATCAAAACAATAAAACAACCAAGTAAAATCCGACTCGACAAGGAATGAGCTGGGAACAACATGCAAGTAAAAAAACGAATGGAAAAGAAGCATAAAGAAGGTGGTGTCGGAGGGTGGAAATTTATCTGGTATTTAATTGGACTGAACAGAGTGGAGAAATTGATTTCTGGGCTCGAAACGGACGAAATGGATATATAATGCTGAATTATGGTTTTGCGGATGAATAGCGACAGATGATGAATAGTAACACTTTACTATTCATGGATGAAAATATGGTAGTAAATAGTAACTAAAATTACTGTTCATAACATTGAATAGTAAAAACAAGATTTTTCGGTAGATGAATAGTGATTTTAGGGTGAATGAACAGTAATAATTTTTACTGTGCAGCGAATAGTATTTGGGCTGAAATAGGATGAACAGTGCTGGGTCCAGCCTTTTTACTGTGCGGTCTAAGGCCCACTTCGCCAGCCGAACCGCCCACCCGACCTGCGCGGTTTGAGCCACATGGCGAGAGGCCCACGCGCTCGCCCTTGGGAGAGGAAACGAAGTCGGCGGCGCTCCGGCGACGGTGGTGGCCGGCGGCGGCGGGGAAGGGCACTGGAAGCACCACTGAAGTGAGGTGGTTCCATTTTGGGGAGTTGCGGGGGTGGAGATGGGGTGGCGATGGCGACGACCGCGGAGGTGGTGGCGGTGGAACTCGGTGCTGGCGAGCTCCGGCGAGGGAGAAGGTAGGGCAAGGTGGGGGAAAGAATGGCGGTGGCGAGGGGGTGCTACCGCCGGAGGTGGGAGGGGAGGGGATGAAGGAGGGCGGCGGATTTACCGGAAGCTTTGCTTCGGGTGGAGAGAAGAGGCGGCGGCGGTTTCTTCGAATTCGCCGGCGCCAGGGAAGGAGGGGGTTAGGGGAGGTGCTGGAGGTGGAGATGAGGAGGATAGCCGGCCCTGGGGCGGATTTTATAGGCTAGAAGAGGCGGTGGCGCCAGTAGGGCGGTGGGAGCGGTGGCGGCAAGGTGGCAGCGGGAGAAGGATTGGGGCGGCGCCAAGAGGAAGAGGTGGCGGTCGGGGCGGGGTCAGGTGGAGGCGGCGAAGATGGATGAAGGCTCTGGAGGGGAGAGGTAGCGCAGGAGGTGGCGGTGACGACAGCGCGGGAGCGACGATGGTGTCGGCCGCTGACGCAGGGAGGAAGACAGGGGAAGAAGAAGGAAGGAGCGAAGGCGCCCGAGAAAAAGACGTCTTCGGAAAGGGGAAGGAGGGTTTCCGAAAACAAAAAGCAGAAAATCGGCTGAAGTTTCCGAAAACGGAAAGAATTCAAATTTGAACCAAAAGATTCAAAAAAAATTCAAATATCCAAATCTCAAGGCTGTTTCAAGTCTTCCTTACGAGTTTGACAAACTTTTGTTCTTTCGCTTACAACTGTTATCCCATTCGTGTAGGCCCACATAAGATTCAAGGCATTGGGGCAGGATCTGTTCCAAGGAACTTGGATAGTGAGGTTCTCGGTGAAGTAATTGAGGTCTGAGCTTATTGCTTTATCTATTCTTCAGTATAATACGGGCCTTCAGAACAAAAGAAAGAAAGGAAGGCTGTAGTTTTAATTCAAATCAGTTGTATTGTATCAGTAATTTGACAATATTCGTGTATGTTACATCATAGAATGGCACCAAATCAACATGAAAAATTCCAGAAAACATGATGTAGTCTGTGGAGTGTTGTAGCACCGTATAATTTCACGTCTTGATTCATTTTTGTGTCTTGTGAATTATTTTGATGTGGCATTCTTTTTGGGATATTGCCCTTGAGCTGCAAGCGTTCATATGCTGATGAAAGCAAGCAAATCATCACTCACAACATCCCAGCTAACGTCTTTTTTTTCTTCCCCTGAAAGCACAAGGCTTCTTCATAGATCTTGATAGAATCAGTTTATATGCACCATCTTTGAGCCAGTTTACTTCTTTCTTTTTCTCCAGTAAGAGTGGATTAGTGGTTCAGTAGTAGAAACTGAACTTTTGTGCGTCAGACCATAGGTTTTTCCTCTTAGTCTATCAACTTCATATAAAAAGTTAACATAAAGTGTAGCAGATGGAAATGCCTAACAAAGTAGCAACATGTGTGATGGAATGTATAGAAGTTATGAACTGATAAAAGCTTTACTCCATGAATGTCACACTTGGAAATTCCGTTAGATCTTCGGGCAAGCTCGTCATCGTCGTTGAAATGAAACTGATAATCTTGTGTCATTTGAAGCTATGTGCACATTCTGCAGGTTGGTATCTGTTGGGAGACGCGGTAAGGCTACGAGAGTACAAACAAAAATTTCCGCGCAACCAAGGAACCACCGTAAGTAATAGATCACGAGATTACCGCTAGACACGCCGACTCGTAGCGGAAGTAGAGTCGTTGTAGCAAGTTGATGCAGTCGTAGTCGTACTCACGACACGTCTCCTCCTCCGAGTAGTCGTACTCGACGCGCGTCTGCTTCTTCGAGTGGTCGTACCCACCACGCGACTTCTTCTCCGACTCCGGTGATCAACACAAGTTGCGGATCGTCCTAGTGCTGATGCTTCGCAACAACACCTCCGAGGTATCCACACGTACGGGGTAGGATCACCACGCACTGGAGCTCCGGCATCGTGGTAAAAAAGGCGTGGCTATTAGGATTTCAGGAGTTCTTCCAAAGATCATCCTCTCTCTCTACCCCATGCCACCGCCCCTCTTTATATAGACATCCATGATGGGTCTCGACCTGGAGGCCCATTAGGAACTCGTGGCCTATACGAATTCGGATCACCATCCAAAACAGATCCTTGCCCTTTAAGTGTGCGACCCCACAGGTTCATGTGTAATCGGTTATGACTCGGAAACTCTTTTCCGATCACTAGTCGTTAGCGGTACCTAGCAGCACATAACGATTCCCAAAGACACATATAATAAATCGGACGAACCTTAACGTAATATGATCTATGATCAGGTCCTCATCACTTACGACCAGTTCGTTTCTCTATACGACCAGGTTGTAATTGGTCACGACTAGTTCGTAACTCCTTACGACTAGGTTCTTACCATTCTGTGATTACGTTTGACCAGTCTACGACCAGTACGTATCTCCATACAACTAGTCCGTAACTGATCAAACTAAGCGACCTACTCATGCATTCTCCTTTTGCCTCATGATGTCTGATTGAACTCCAGGTGAGATGATGTGTCATCCATGGACTGTTCAATTCTTTCTCGATCGAGTGTCGGATAACATCATGCGGTCGACACTTCGACCACTAGTGGCATGGCCATGCACTTTCTTTATCCGATCACCATGAGGGGACTAGAGACATCTCTCTTGTTATGTTAGGACGGTCAAACCCCATCTCGACCAATCACATTCCTCCACATGTTTCATAGCATACCCGAAAGGTACCTTTATAACTACCCAGTTACGAAGTAGCGTTTGGCAACCCCTAAGAGTGCTATTACACATGTAGAAAACCATGCTGATCTCAGGTCTAAGGAATATACATCATCATTACTTGAGACCAACTAATGACACAAAGATTCATAATAATCTCAATAGTATCTCAATGACGGGTCTATCCAACACCATGTTCTCTAATATGTGTTTACATTATTGATTCGATATCTCCATATCTATGACCGGTGGAACCAGGTCATCAATCAATACATGTGCTAGTAATAGAGTCACTGGTGTTCCGACCAGTGACCTCCAACCAGGGATACATTTAGAATGACATCATATAAGTTAAAGAGTTCCACCAACAAGTCACATACTTATTGATCTATAACAAATGATTTATTCAAGGAACACGATAATATATTATCAAAATCATGAACATAATGAAATATCATCATCTCTATGATTGCCTCTAGGGCATATTTCCAACAGTCTCCCACTCGCACTAGAGTCAATCATTTAAGTATCTAATACCGATAGCTCTGGTGTGCGCCTCATGTTTTGGCAGTGGGAGAGGCTTAGTCAATGGATCAGCAACATTTGAATCCGTATGAACTTTGCATATCTTAACATCTCCTCTATCGACCAGTTCGCGAAGGAGATGATAACGCATGAGTATGTGTTTGGACTTCTGATGGGATCTTGGCTCCTTAGCCTGCGCAATGGCTCCATTATTGTCACAATAGAGATCCCATGGGCATAAGGCACTCGGAACTACACCCAACTCAGTAAGGAAATTCCTTATCCAAACACCTTCTTTTGCAGCTTCGGAAGCTGCAATGTACTCGGCATCTGTCGTAGAATCAGCAACCGTTTCTTGCTTGGAATTTTTCCAGCTCACTGCTCCTCCATTCAAAATAAATACAAAATTAGATTGCGAACGATAATCATCTTTGTCGGTTTGGAAGCTTGTATCGGTGTAACCCTTTACAATGAGCTCTTCATCACCGCCATAAACAAGGAACACATCCTTAGTTCTTCTTAAGTACTTAAGAATATTTTTCACAGCTGTCCAGTGACATTCACCGGGATCAGCCTGGTATCTGCTCGTAACACTTAGAGCATATGATACATCTGGTCGGGTACAAACCATGGCATACATAATAGATCCAATAGCCGAAGCATATAGAATACTATTTATATGGTCTCACTCATCAGTGGTCGAAGCACACTGATTCTTGCTAAGATTTATGTCATGTGACATAGGTAAGAACCCTTTCTTGGCATCATGCATGTTGAACCTATTCAACACCTTGTCAATGTAAGTACTTTGGCTTAATCCAATTAGCCTTCTTGATCTATCTCTATAGATCTTTATTCCCAAGATATATGCTGCCTCTCTTAGATCTTTCATAGAAAAACTATTTTTCAATGATACCTTAACGGATTCCAGCATAGGAATGTCATTCCCAATCAATAATATATCATCCACATATAAGATTAGGATTACAAGTGCGCTCCCACTAACCTTCATGTAAACACAATGTTCTTCTTTGTTTTTTACGAAACCAAACTTTTTAATCTCCTCATCAAAACGCAGATTCCAACTCCGAGATGCTTGCTTCAACCCATAAATAGATTTCTGAAGTTTGCATACTTTACTAGCATTCTTTGGATCGACAAAACCTTCAGGCTGTGTCATGTACACATCCTCACTTAGGTTTCCATTAAGGAAAGCCGTTTTGACATCCATCTGCCATATCTCATAATCGAAATATGCAGTAATAGCTAAAATAATCCGAATAGATTTAAGTATCGCTACTGGTGAGAAAGTCTCATCATAGTCAACTCCTTGAACTTGTCGAAACCCCTTTGCGACAAGTAGAGCCTTATGAATGTGAATATTTACATCCATATCAAACTTTTTCTTATAGATCCATTTGCACTCAATGGTTTTAACATCATCAAGAGGCTCGACCAGGTTCCAAACCTGATTGACACTCATGGAGTCTATCTCGGACTTCATGGCTCCAAGCCATTTCTCAGAGTCTTGGTCCATCATCGCTTCCTTATAAGTTTTAGGCTCACCATTATTCACCAATAATATGTCATGCCCATACTTTATAGGCAATTGACGCAGCCTTTTAGATCTACGTGGGGTGATGTCTCTTTTACAGGTTCAACAACACTTTGTTCATCCTGTAGAGGTTTAGTAGGACTTGAAACACTTTCAGATGTTTCCCGAACTTCTTCGAGTTGCATCTTTCTCTTACTGACTCCTTATGAAAGAAACTCTTTCTCCAAAAAGACACTATTTCGGGCAACAAACACTTTGCCCTCCTCTTGATTGTAGAAATAATATCATTTGGTTTCCCTAGGATATCCTATGAAGAAGCATTTATCTGATTTGGGTGTGAGTTTGTCAGACGTCAAACGTTTAACATAGACATCACAACCCGAAACCTTTAGAAAAGATAAACTAGGACTCTTCCCAGTCCATATCTCATATGGTGTCTTATCTACTGATTTAGATGGTACCCTGTTCAAAGTGAAAGCGGCAGTTTCTAGAGCGTAACTCCAAAAATACAATGGCAGATCCGATTGGCTCATAATTGACCGAACCATGTCCAACAAGGTCCGATTACGCCGCTCGGACACTCCATTCCACTGTGGAGTACCCGGTGGTGTAAGCTGTGGAACAATTCCACATTGTTTCAAATGATCACCAAACTCATGGCTCAAAAATTCTCCTCCACGATCCGATCGTAAAGACTTGATTGTCTTGCCAAGTTGATTCTGTACCTTATTTTGGAACTCCTTGAACTTTTCAAAGGATTCCAACTTGTGCCTCATTAAATAGATATATCTATATCTACTAAAGTCATCGGTGAAAGTGATGAAGTACTGAAAACCACATCAAGCTGTCGTGCTCATTGGTCCACACACATCAGTATGTATGAGTGCCAATAAGTCGGACGCTCTTTCATTCCGACCAGTGAAAGGTGTCTTGGTCATCTTTCCAGACCAGGCAAGATTCGCACGTTTCAAATGATTCCAAATCAAATGAGATTAGAATTCCATCACTATGGAGTCTTTTCATGCGTTTCTCACTTATGTGACCCAAACGACAATGCCAAACAAAAGTGGAATTCAAATCATTAGGCCGAAGCCTTTTTGCATTAACATTATAGATGGGTGCATCATCAAGATTCAAAATAAACAACCCGTTCAAAACGGGAGCATAGCCATAACACATTTCATTCAAATATATAGAACAACCATTGTTCTCTATAATGAACTTATAACCCTTTGCCATCAAACATGATGCAGCGATGGAACGTAATAACAATTATTTAGTTCCATAATAAATCCTGAAGGTAACAGTAATGGCAAAGTCTCGACGGCTAATGCAGCAACTCTTGCTTTATTCCCGACGCGAATATTCATCTCACCCCTTGTTAATCTCCTACTCCTTGTTAGACTCTGAATCGAATTGCAAATATGAGCAACCGATCCGGTATCAAATACCCACGAGTTAACATAACAATCAGCAAGAAAAACATGTATAACATTAATACCTGAAGTGGAAGTTTTAGTCCCACCATTCCTTTTTAGATCAACCAGGTATTTCTTGCAGTTCCTCTTCCAGTGGCCTGTCTCCTTGCAGTAAAAGCATTCATTCTCTTGAGTCGGGCCAGACTTGTTCTTGGGTTTAGGCTTGACAGCTTGGATCCCATCCGAAACCTTGCCTTTACCCTTGACCCAAGTTTTAGCCTTCTTCTTGAAGCTAGTACTCTTTTGCACAATCATCACATGACTGGTGCTTTTCTTAATGCTGTCCTCTGCAGTCTTAAGCATCATATGCAGTTCGGTGAGATTATTGTCTAAGCCATTCATATAAAAAGTCATAATGAACTGCCCAAAGCTTGCAGGAAGCGAAGCAATAATCAAATCTGTAGCCAACTCTTGACTAAGTGGAAAACCAAGTTTTTCCAAGCTCTGTGTGTAACCAACCATTTTGATCACATGAGGGCTCACCGGACTACCCACAGTCAGCTTACAACCAAAAATTTCTTTGAGATCTCATATCTCTCAGTCCTTGCTTGTGTCTCAAACATGCCTTTGAGCGCCACGATCATATCGTAGGCCTCAATGTTCTCAAACTACTTCTGAAGGTCTGAGTTCATCGCATCAAGCATGAGACAACTAACATCAAGGGATTCATCATAAGCCCTTTTATAGGCTGTTTTAAGAGCTGTAGCAGCATTCTTAGTAGGCATATCAGGAATTGGTTCCTCTAGAACATGTTCCTTTTTATCTTGCCTAAGAACAATTCTCAGGTTGCGGGATCAATCCGCAAAATTTGTTCCATTCAGTTTTTCCTTATAAAGAATCGAACGTAAAGCAAAACTGGATGTAGGTACAGCAGATGGTGCCATGATCTACAATAGAAATATGCAACACTAAGACATATGTTCAAGAAAATTAACTTCTATTAAACAATTCAATGAAGATACTCCCACTGAATACCATATCCCTCTTATGACATTTAGTGATTCAAGACCCACAATCAGTTAATCTACTAGTGAGCTTTGGCATCACTGCTAGAAGATTAATGAATATGGTAAGCAACCCTTTGCTAATCATATCTCTATATGACTCTTGTTGTTGGGCAGCATCTCTATGCTTCGGCACCCAACCCTATGCCCCAAGGTCCATAACCGTTATGATGACCTTGTCAAGTTAGACCAACGCTTGTGTGTAAGTGTCCGACACAAACCCGTCTAGTCAATGAATATTAATGGCACTCCGCTTTAGCAAGACCTACCATTAAAATACAAGACTATGGATGATGCAGCTAATTGGGAGGGCATCAATTTAACTTAATATTACCTGAGGGAAATTTACTTCTACCATGTTAAAAGCATTTCAAGCAATTAAAACATGCATAGAAATAAATGAACAGAAATATAAGAGCATTCACAGACAATCAAATTACATCGTGATATAGTATGACCCTTCCTTATGGTAATCTCCATCGCCAAGCATCCTGCTCGCCATGTCTCCAAGTTGTCAAAACCCCAAAGTACTCACACTAAACCATTACACCTAACAGCACTAGGGATAAAATTACAAGGAGTAAATTTAGCACCACAAGTCGACACGCAGGCCGTTATACAAAAATAGACAGCCTTGGGCTGTAATAAACATGACATACAGGTCATGAACATTACACACATGCATGCATCTTATACATCATGGGTCATACTATTCACATCAACCTGCAAAAACAAGTTAGGCATGGAATAGCATTCTAACGGGAAACAAGAACACACACTACAAAAGCGCGATCCGATTACCCAGCACGGCGGTCCCGCTAGACGGTTAGCGGGCGGGGTTCGAAGGGGCAGTGCGCTCGAAATTTTTTCCGGAATATGAATCTCATTCATGTAACCGAACCTTGGAAATCATCAGATTAATCGCATTAACCCTATTCCGAACCGATCTGATCATTGCCTTGATACGACCACACACTGCGGCATACTCCGATGGCGGAACTCCGACCGGTAGGAGTATCATGCAAGGTGATCGTGAACAAGTGCAATAAAACATCAAGTACGTATCGATTGTAACTCCGATTCGATCAACCACATTGATCTTCGCGTGCTCCAATGGATTTACGATCACTGTCTGCCCCGATGGCGGAAACCGACCGGTAGAGGCAAGTCGTGATACGACCATGCAAGCTCGATCACGGAATAACAAATAAAACCCATCCTACCACCAATGCACATGGACGATCATATCGACCACCGCCAAAACAGAGATAGATCACATCTATAACTGCCACATATCACAATATGTGTCCAATCCGAATCTTGAACTAGACGGCATAGCTCTGATACCACTGTTGGGAGACGCGGTAAGGCTACGAGAGCACAAACAAAAATTTCCGCGCAACCAAGGAACCACCGCAAGTAATAGATCACGAGATTACCGCTAGACACGCCGACTCGTAGCGGAAGTAGAGTCGTTGTAGCGAGTTGATGCAATCGTAGTCGTACTCACGACACGTCTCCTCCTTCGAGTAGTCGTACTCTACGCGCGTCTGCTTCTTCGAGTGGTCGTACCCACCACGCGATTTCTTCTCCGACTCCGGTGATCAACACAAGTTGCGGATCGTCTTAGTGCTGATGCTTCGCAACACCTCCAAGGTATCCACATGTACGAGGCAGGATCACCTCGCACTGGAGTGCTAGCTCCGGCAGCGTGGTAAAGAAGGCGTGGCTATTAGGGTTTTAGGAATTCTTCCAAAAATCATCCTCTCTCTCTACCCCATGCCACCGCCCCTCTTTATATATACATCCATGATGGGTCTCGATCTGGAGGCCCATTAGGAACTCGTGGCCTATACGAATTCGGATCACCATCCAAAATAGATACTTGCCCTTTAAGTGTGCGACCCCACAGGTTCATGTGTAATTGGTTATGACTCGGAAACTCTTTTCCGATCACTAGTCGTTAGCGGTACCTAACAGCACATAACGATTCCCAAAAACACACTGAATATATCGGACGAACCTTGATGTAATATGATCTATGATTAGGTCCTCATCACTTACGACCAGTTCGTATCTCTATACGACCAGGTTGTATTTGGTCACGACCAGTTCGTAACTCCTTACGACTAGGTACTTACCATTCTGTGATTACGTTCGACCAGTCTACGACCAGCATGTATCTCCATACGACTGGTCCGTAACTGATCGAACTAAGCGACCTACTCATGCATTCTCCCTTTACCTCACGATGTCTGGTTGAACTCCAGGTAAGATGATGTGTCATCCATGGACTGTTCGATACTTTCTCGATCGAGTGTCGGATAACATCATGTGGTCGACACTTCGACCACTAGTGGCATGGCCATGCACTTTCTTTATCCGATCACCACGAGGGCGAGACATCTCTCTGTTATGTTAGGAGGGGCAAATCCCATCTCGACCAGTCACATTCCTCCGCATGTTTCATAGCATACCCGAAAGCTACCTTTATAACTACCCAATTACGGAGTAGCGTTTGGCAACCCCTAAGAGTGCTATTAAACATGTAGGAAACCATGTTGATCTCAGGTCTAAGGATTATACATCATCATTACTTGAGACCAACTAATGACACAAAGATTCATAACAATCTCAATAGTGCCTCAATGATGGGTCTATCCAACACCATATTCTCTAACATGTGTTCACATTATTGATTCGATATCTCCATATCTATGACCGGTGGAACCAGGTCATCAATCAATACATGTGCTAGTCATAGAGTCACTGGTCAGAAACATGTGCTAGTCATAGAGTCACTGGTGTTCCGACTAGTGACCTCCGACTAGGAATACATTTAGAATGACATCATATAAGTTAAAGAGTTCCACCAACAAGTCACATACTGATTGATCTATAACAAATGATTCATTCAAGGAACACGATAATATATGATCAAAATCATGAACATAATGAAATATCATCATCTCTATGATTACTCTAGTCTTACTTTAGAATTGCTTTATAGTAAACTCAAGACTCATGTTAAAAGAGTTGATCATCCCAAGAAAGATAATTTAGCTTTGAGCAGATCCTCTCTAAAAAGGCTTTGATGACTCTTTTGAATCATTTTCATTTGCTTGTTTATCCGCTATTCATGAAGAGGAGCTTGAAAGTATTCCTCAAATGAGTTAGCTCTTTCTAGCTAAAAAATTCACACTGCCTACAATAATGTGAGAAACAAAAGAGAGGTGGTCCGGTGATGCTATGAATGTGGTGAGCTCAATCATATCCGCAAATTGCCCAAGTCAAAGGTCAATCATAAGGAAGGAAAGCTACTTGAAGTTCAACAAATCAAGGTATGAGGCTAATAAGCTTGTGGTCAAGGATCAATCCTGGTGGATACCGGGAGTGAGGAGGACAAGGAGGAGGAGATCCTCAAGGCAAAAAAAGAAAGGCCAAAGACTACTGCATGTGTCATATTTAATCGGACGACATTGATGATGATGAGGTATCACAATCTAGTAAATTGATTGCTTTTGATGTGTTTGATTCTAGCCCTTGACTTCATGTTTAGAAAAGGAACAAGATATCTTAGAAGTGCTAGAGTCAAATATGCTAAGCTTAAGGACAATATTGAAAATACTACTTGTGCTTTTGTTCCGCTCTTAAGCTTGAAATTGCAGATAGGAGAAATCTATGAATAAAACATGCTTGTGTTAACTTGAGAAAGAAAATGCTTACCTTCATCATTAGAGAAATTTTCTAAAGGTAAAAACAATTATGATTCTTGACAAGTCTAAAACTCCTATAAGAAGCAAGGTTTAGATTCAATTTTTCAAGACAATTCAAACCAAAAGTCATTCAAGTCTTGGAAAAGGTTTAATTGAATTCAAAACCCAACCTCAAAAACATCTTTAAATCACAGTTTTGCCCAACCTGTATTAATTCAAATGGTGCTTTCTTCTAGTGGTACCAACATTGCACTTATTGCAAAAAGGTGACATTTGATTGAATTCTCATATGAGGTTGAAAATGATAGAAAAGTTTTGATAGAATCTCATTCATGTAGAGCTTTATGAGACATGGTAACATTGAAAAGAATAAACTCGATTAGGATTTGTCTCATGAAATCATTATGTTTTTAAATATCCTAATTCTAATGTTTATCAGATCGCAACTGATCACCGGTGGTCACCGGTCCGACTGCTTGTCGCCGGCTTGACCGCCACCAATGCCGGCCGATCAGCCATACGCTTCAAGTCTCATTTTAATTTAAACATTGTCATAACCGAATGTTAGATGAAATCATACTACTCGTTTGTATATTTCCAGGACGCAGGTCTCAAGATCGTGTTTATCTAATCCCAAGATTGAGACACATCGCTTTTGTTCCTTGATTTTCGTGATATCGCGAGGGAAGAACACGTGTTCGCTGATTCCGATGTTCACGCCACATGACCGAACTCAAAATGGTTCAACGGCATGATGACTTCATCACTTACCCAATTACGAAGTAGCGTTTGACAACCCCTAAGAGTGCTATTAAACATGTAGGAAACCATGGTGATCTCAGGTCTAAGGATTATACATCATCATTACTTGAGACCAACTAATGACACAAAGATTCATAACAATCTCAATAGTGCCTCAATGATGGGTCTATCCAACACCATGTTCTCTAACATGTGTTCACATTATTGATTCGATATCTCCATATCTATGACCGGTGGAACCAGGTCATCAATCAATACATGTGCTAGTCATAGAGTCACTGGTGTTCCGACTAGTGACCTCCGACTAGGGATACATTTAGAATGACATCATATAAGTTAAAGAGTTCCACCAACAAGTCACATACTGATTGATCTATAACAAATGATTCATTCAAGGAACATGATAATATATGATCAAAATCATGAACATAATGAAATATCATCATCTCTATGATTACTTCTAGGGTATATTTCCAACAGTATCTCATCTGGGGCAGCAGCAGTTGCTGCCGCAAAGGTTGGCAAGAGACCAGAAAATGCTGGAAAGCTGGTAGTGGTAAGTACAACATTGCCATCTCTGCTGGAATTCTTTCCAAATATCTTTTCTCACAAATCACAATAGCAGCTTCGCATATTATTACATGAAGTATGGATCCCGAGTACACCTAGATAATTAGTATACATACATGTGGTTGCATTCTTATGCCTCATTTCTCCAGGTGTTTTCGAGCTTTGGCGAGAGGTACCTTTCGCTTGTCCTCTTTCAGTCGATAAGAGAAGAATAGCCTGAACCATGAGCCAATATTCAGTGTTCATTCTCAGCATCAGAATTTTTTCGAAGATACATGGTCAACATTATTTGTTTGTGAGTAGTGTCATACAACTCCCACTTGATAGCTGTTTGTTCAGTAAATAAGGCAGTTGGCCCTCATTCTTTTGAGGCTACGAACGAAACTAACGAGGGTGTGGAGAAATTTCTCTAAATATTATTTATTATGCGGTTTATGATATTGTCTGCTGATATGTATCAATTTTTTTTAAAGTTTTGTTGTTACACACGAACACTTTAGTAATTTTATATAATTTTAGAATTTATACTTGAAAAAACACACAGATAAAACTTTAGTATACTCACTTGTACCATAGTTGTAGATGAGGTCCCGCTCTATATTCGTACTGGTTTCGCAACTGGTGTGACAACCGGTCGAGCGGCCTCGCGCAAGATCTCGGATCACTGAATCCCAGAAACGAGCGAAAATCAAGGACAAACAAACGTACTCCCGTCCTACCCACCCCCGTCGTCCCATCACGGCCGTCGAATCTCCTCCATTCCCCACCCGCCCGCGCGCGCGGCCGCTCGCACGTGCCGCCCACCCGCCTCGCAGCTCCACTCCCGTATAACCCCCACAGCCGCAGCCGCCTCCCCTCCTCCCTTCCGCCGTTCTCACCTCGCCAGTTTTGCGGGAGACGCGACGAGACGCCACCCTACCACAGGAGAGAAACCCCTCCTCCCCCACCTCGCCACCCCTCCCCCAAAACCCTAACCCCTTCTCCGATGGCCGCGCCGCCGCCGCCGCCGCCCGCGTCCGCCGCGCCTGGATCGCCGCCGCCGGCGCAAGTGGTAAGCTCAGCAACCCCCGACTCGATTCGTGCGTGCGGTCTCCTTCCTCCCTGACTCAATTCGTGCGTGCGGTCTCCTTCCTCTTCTTCCTCCAGGTGGGCAACGCCTTCGTGCAGCAGTACTACAACATCCTCCACCAGTCGCCGGATCTCGTCTACCGTTTCTACCAGGAGGCCAGCCGCCTCGGCCGCCCCGCCGGCCCCGGCTCCGACATGGACACCGTCACCACTATGGAGGTACGTACTGCGCCCGGCTGCTCCCTTTTGATGCCCCGGCTCAGATCTGGGCGTCTGCGGGCTTGGAGTTGGAGACTTTGTGAGGGATTTTGGGTGGTTTGTTTGTGCAGGCGATTAACGAGAAGATCATGTCCATGGACATCGTGCGGGCGGAGATCAGGGCGGTGGACGCGCAGGAATCTCTGGGCGGTGGCGTGACCGTGCTCGTCACGGGCCACCTCACCGGGAGGGACGACGTGCGACGCGAGTTCGCGCAGTCCTTCTTCCTCGCGCCGCAGGAGAAGGGTTACTTCGTGCTCAACGACATATTACGCTACGTCGGGGAGGGGGAGGCCGAACCGTCGCCGCAGCCGCCACAGCAGCAGCAGCCGGCACCGGAGGTTGATGCGGTGGTTGCCCCTGCTGCCGTTCTGGCGAACGGCACTGTCGGCTGGGCCACGGAGAGTATGGCTCGCGAACAGGGTGTGTTGCGTTGAAACATCTTGAAAGCTGTTTTGTTCGTGTGATGCATCTGGTCAAATTGATTGTCCTTGTCTGTTTGTAGAGGCTTCCCCGCAGCTGGAGCAGGACGTGGCTGAGTCGTCTCATCCTCATGAGGAGGATCCGAATGAGGAGGAGGTTTATAACCCGCCGAATGACGCAGAGGTGCCCGTTGTGGAGGAAATGCCAGTTGCTGAGGTCATAGATGAAGTGCCAAATAACGTAGCAGTGGCCATACCGAGTTCAGCTTCCCCTGTACCGCATGAGGAGTTCCCCAAGAAGTCGTACGCATCAATTGTAAGTTTTGGAAGCTGTTTATTTTCATCCATCATGCTGAATATCACATGTGTCTGATTTCGAAATATGCATATTTCAAATTTCGAACCATGCATATTTCAAGTGAAATCTGATCGTGGGTGCAAGATATAATTTTTATTTCCTCACGGGATTTTCTGCATGTGTTGCAACCTGGGAGCGAACAGCAATGGAGAGGATTTTTCTAGTTTCCCTGTTCAAAATCTAGTGTATATGTTCACTTGAAGCTTCTGAGTTCTGACTTTTAAGTGTTAATGCTGCACAAACTGATCTCTTAAATGATAATACTACACCACACAATCAATGTTCACGAGAGTTATTATTATTATTATTTGGTTGGGGAACATGAGTGGAAATACGAAGATTGCTATGTTAATTTCTTGCTACCATGATTGTCTATTTAATACAATAGTGGTAGTGCCTTTGGTGGAAGAATTTTTGGAAGCTTGTTGGTGGTGTTGTTGGTGGTTTTGACCTTACTGGTTAATGGGTAGTTACATTACCTGTGCAATTTGTGTGCTGTTGATATTTACCTTTTAAGATCGTCACCATCATTGCATTCTTGTTCTGCTATAGGTCAAAGTCATGAAAGAAGTTCCACCACCAACTTCCACAATTCCTTCCAGGCCTGCACCACCAAAACCAGAGAAGCAAGCTCCTCTTACTCCTGCTCCGGTTGCTGATGTTCCAGCTTTCAGTCCTAACGCTGAGAGCAGCAACATTGAAGGGCCAGAAGGTATTGTCTACATCTGAACATGCATCTAAAGCCTTTTGATTTCATTATCCTCTGTCTGAAATGCTTTACAATAATCTTGAAAGTTGATGCGCATGCAATATATGTACGGAATCTGCCCTTGAATGCCACAAACGAGCAATTGGAAGAACAGTTCAAGAGATTTGGTACTATTAAACGTGATGGCGTCCAAGTTAGAAGCAACAAGGTACTTATTTTTCTTCCCTCTACATGATGATAGAGTTTTCAGTGAGCCTAACTTCAAAAGTTTGTATTTATATTTCCATTCCAAAATGCAGATTCAAGGGTTCTGTTACGGCTTTGTAGAGTTTGAGGATGCCAGCTCAGTTCAAAGTGCAAAAGCGGTAATTTTAATATAACTATTAACTCATCAGCTTGTTCTGTGATATTGATGGATGCTTCTCGATCATTTATTTTATCTAGTTACAGATGGCTTGTTATTGAGTTAGTTTATTTGATGATCGTTGCATAATGTATGTGTAACTAAAGAGTTACTTCTAGGAAATTTCTTTGTTTGAGAGGGGTCCCAGTAAGTTTCGTGGGAGGGATGCAGATGTATGCAGAATTGCAGACCCATATATGCATGATTTTAGAATTCTTGCAATTCTGTTTTTCTTTTATGCTTGTTGCCTTGCCTTTTAGCAGGCAGGAAAAAAAAATCCATGACAGTTATTATTTCTAGCTAATTGGATTTTGAACTACAAGTATTTATGATTTGCATGCTAATTTATTGCATGATACTCTTGACAATGGCCCTTCTTTCCGAAGTACATTATAACTAGGTCTTCTGCGGCAAGTTCTCCTGGTTTTAGAGGCATCACAGAATATAAAAATAAGTTGCTTTGCTCACTTGAATCTAACTCTACCACCTTATAAGATATTTTCTGGATTAAGCTATAGAGTGGTTTTTGCCCTAGCCATCACCTTTTATTGTCTCTTTTGGTGGCAGCCCAGGTGCTGCTAATCGACCCTTGCTATCTGCTCTGTTGGTGAATCAATCTGTTAGAACGCTAGCTGTCAATTGATTATTTTTGGCCTTGTTGACTCTGTCACCTTCTCTGCTTATATGTGACTGCCGGTTGCTTTATGTAGTGAATACCAGGTACTCTTTTTCCTAAATTTCCAGGTCTGAACTAAATTACTAAAAGAAAAGCAAGTTAATTGCACTCATAGGCTTGATATTTGTGCTGTCTTGGATTTGTGGCTCAAATGGTTATTGAAAGTGGAGAGCAAAAGGGAGGTATTGATTTCCCCCCACTTTTTTGAAAAAGCAGTGAGACATTGATTTTTTTTAAGGTATTGATGGATGTGTACTAGTTGTTAAAGCTTTTTCCACCATTTTCTACACTTTCAGTAAAGCAAATTTAGTGCCATAATTTGGCCTCAAATTGTCGGAACTGGGAAGAATGCTCAAACCTTATTACCAATCCCTTCACACAGGCATGCCTGCACTATGGGAAAAGAATGTTCTATGCTTTTGAAGTGTTCCATTTACAAAGTTCAAGCCCATGCAAGTCAATGTGGTTGAGCAATGTATCTCGTTCCAATTCTTTGGTTTGATAATAAGTTTTAGCCATGCTACTATTGTGACACTGACAATGAAATTATAGCTTTCACTCTGTCTTTACCCTATGTTATAAATTTTATTGGTTTTCTTCGACAGTTTTAATTGAATGTGATTGGTTGCTCGAGTTGTAGATTTGGATCAGGCAGGGTGTCTTGATTGTTGTGTGAACTTCTTAACAAACATGAGTGCTATGTCTTGTGTGTACTACTGCTGGTAGTGGTATTATAAAAATGCTGTATCTGGATATGTTTTCTTATCTAATGAATCAACTTCTACAACTGCTCAAATGAATACCAAAGGACAGCATGATAAGCTGTGGACTAAGTGTTGTTTCTTTATCTTGTAACTCTTAATCTGCAGGGTTCTCCTGTGATGATCGGTGACCGGCAATGTTATGTGGAAGAAAAAAGAACTACTGGTTCACGTGGTAAGCTCATAAAACTTCAACCCACAGTTATTTACACCCCCCCCTTAAAACATGCTAGTGGTTCTTGTGAAAATCATTAGTGTGTACACATGTTGGATCTTATGGGAAAAAAAAATCCAGATCTGTTTCTCTGTTCTGTTGAATCTGACAGTTATGAGTATGACAAATGAATGTAAAACTGTGATCAATCAATTATAATGTAATTTGCATTGATTTGATCAATGAATTGTTTTATATAGTTTATGCTCATATTTATTGTTGTGAGCACCATCTTTTATGCCAATTAGAATTCTTACAGATTGCTACTTTTTATTTTGGTCTCCTGCTTAACATGCCAAAAGGTCTTTTACTCTGCCTATGATTTTTTTATATTGCAGACAAAACTGTGTCATTTCTGCAACAGGCACAACAACAAAATACTAGGGATTACTGTCATGTGGGGCATCCTTTGCATCAGATTAGGAAGTGGCCGTTAGGAAAGTTTAATACTGGCAAGAATAAATTAGGGAAGTTTGCATTAGGAAGGATAATACCTTCCAAGTTATCAATTAGGGAAGTTTGCATTAGGAAGTATAATACCTTCAAAGTTAGTTTGTATTCCTTTATATACTAAGCATATGCAATCAATGAAAACGAGCAAAGGATTGGGAGTTACCCAATCCCCTTTGCGCCATCCCCTGTTCCCATGTGCACTGTTCATCAGTGCAATGTTCATCCGCGCCCACCACGGCGTTCCGACGTAATCCTCATCCTCCTGAATTGATTGTTCCTTCCCCTTCGCTCCCAGCGCTCATCTCCTAACATCTTGGTATCAGAGCCAACCGCTGTTTTTTCCCCATGGGGACCGACGGTGGTTTCGACGACAACTTCAAAGAGATGATGATGAAGTTCACAGAGGACACCAACAACCAACTCAAGCTGCTGCCCAAAGTGTTGGATCGGCTCGACATCCACGCCGGCCAACTTGCAACAATTGGGAGTCGACTGCAGCGCCATGACCAACGGTTGGCACGCATGGAGGGCCAGCCCAGGAGTGAAGAAGGTGTCATTGATCAAGACGATCGGGACGCAGCAGCCTCAGCCGCCGCCGTCGCTACGGATGCAGCAGCACGGGCGACGGCCACCGCCACTGCTACCGATGCTGCGGCTAGGCACGCGCATGGTCAGGATGGGGCTTGAGGACTTCCGCCCTGGCCATACCAGCCTCCACCCCAGGGTGATTTCGGCCGGGCAGGAGTCCCTCGAAATCCGCCACGCTACGCCAAGCTCACTTTTTCGACCTTTGATGGTCGGGAAGACCCGCTTCTATGGATCAATCGCTGCGAGTAATTCTTCTGAGGCCAGCAAACGTCGATCGATGACAAGGTATGGCTGGCCACATATCACTTGACAGGGGCGGCCTAGCTCTGGTACATGTGTCTAGAGCGCATGGAGGGCACCCCGAACTGGCGACACTTCACCGACTTAGTCTCTCGGCGATTTGGAGCGCCAACCCGCCACAATCCCCTAGGCGAGTTGACAGTGCTTCCGTGGACCGCCACGATGGACGAATTCACCAAGCAATTGCTGCTGTTGTTAGCACGTGTTGGCCGGTTGGACGATGAGCAGCAGCGAATGCTGTTCACGGTAGGCTTGGGCAAGCCACTCAAGACCCACATTGAGCTCCAGAATTTCGGCGACTTGGAGGAGGCTATGGACCTAGCTCGGGCTTACGGACACCTGGTCACCTTACCGCGTGATGTGGGAGGATGGATCGCCGCGCCACGGTTGGCCATGTTCAAGGCCGCGGCAGCATGGCTGAACCCACTGCCGAGCGGCGCACCCCCTTCGGTTCCCCTTCCCGCAGCAAGTGTGGCATCAACAGGCGCGTCAGCAGCGGCACACTCATCCACATCTTCAAGCACCTGTCGCTGCCGAGATGGAGGAACACCAAAGCCAAGGACTTTGCTACAATTGCGATGAAAAATTCCATCTGGGGCACCAAAATCTTTGTAAGCACATTTTTTTAATTGCAGGTAGAGCCCGACCCGGAGGACGAGGAAGAGGAACCTGAGGTGGCGGCAACCATCTCCCTCGCCCTCATCGGCATCCACAAGACCCAGACGATGCAGCTGGCTGTCACCATCAATGACGTCCACCTGCTAGCCCTGGTGGACTCTGGGTCAACCCACAACGTCGTGGCGGTCGAATTTGTCGCGCGAGTTGGGCTATCACTCACGCCACGCATGGGACTATCAGTGGCAGTCGCAAACGGTGACCATGTGACAAGTGGCGGCATCTGCCGTGCAACGCCCATCTCCATCGACAACGAAGATTTTGTCCTCGACTTCCTCACGATTCCGTTGCTCAATGTGATACCAGCCTTAACATGAGTACGGTGTATCACCCGCACCGATGGTCAATCTAAAGTGGTGAACAAGATCATTGCCATGTACCTCCGTTACATGACTAGAGACAGGCCAAGACAGTGGGTTCGATGGCTGCCTTGGGCTGAGTTTATTTACAATACATCCTACCATTCAACGCCGCATACTACTTCGTTTCGGGTCGTGTATGGGTGTGGTCCACCATCTTTTCAGGATTACTAGCTTGGTGAGGTGCACACTTCGGCCGTGATCAGGAACTTCAGGACCATGCCCTAGTTTTGTCTGGTGTTCGTGGTCATTTACAACATGTTCAAGAGTTTTATAAAAAATTCTATGACCGCAAGCATTGAAGCATACACTTTGTCGGGCGAATTTGCGTGGCTGCGCCTTCATCATCGGGCGGCCGCAACTCTACCGGGCGCACGACGTTGGAAGCTTGGGCCTAGGTACTATGACCCGTATCGCGTTCTCTCCAAGATCAATGAGGTTGCTTACAAATTGGACATGCCCGCATCTGCAAGCTTTCATGATGTCTTTCATGTAAATCTCCTTAAGAAGTATGACAGTCTTCCTCCGGATTGGCCACCACCATTGCCTCCTTCCTGGTCGGGTTATTCCAACGCCGGCCAAGGTGCTCCGTGCCTACCTGTCGTGAGATAAGTGGCAAGTTCTTGTTCAATGGGAAAGTCTTTAAGCTGCTGAAGCATCATGGGAAGATGTTGTCGCATTTCGGGCGTCTTATCCCTCTTTTCAGCTCGATGTTGTTTGTCAACGGAGGGAGAGATGTCATGTGGGACATCCTTTGCATCAGATTAGGAAGTGGCCATCAGGAAAGTTTAATACTGGTAAGTATAAATTAGGGAAGTTTGCGTTAGGAAGGATAATACCTTATAAGTCAGCTTGTATTCTTTTATATAGTAAGCATATGCAATCAATGAAAACGAGCAAAGGATTGGGAGTTACCCAACCCCCTTCTGTGTACTGTTCATCCGCGTCCACCACGTCATCCGGACGCAATCCTCATCCTCCTGAATTGATTCTTTCCTTCCGACTTCGCTCCCAGCTTTCATCTCCTAACAATTACTGAAAACTACAAATTTATTTATTGTGAAACCATGTGTACGCCACATTTTGTTGTTTCAATATGCTGTCAACTGCTTGGGCAAAAATTATCATTTTCTGTCTGCCACCCTCTTTTGTCTTTTCTCAGCAGCTGATATAATGTCCTATTTCTGGCTTCAGGCAGTAGCAGAGGAAGGTTTGCATCGGGTAGAGGTGGTAACTTCCGAAGTGAAGGTATGAGAGGCCGTGGTAATTACAATGGAGGGAGGAACTTCGGACCGTTCAACCATCGATCCAATTATGGGGGCAGAGGTGGTGGTCGAGGTGGCTCATCGCGTGGAGGTGATTTTGGCTACCAGTGGGTCGACAACTCTGCTACAGCCGGTGGTCGTGGTGCACGGGTGCCACCAGGCACTAATGAAGTCGGAAAGTGAGTTCTTGGTATGCATAGGTAGAAGTTCGATATTTCATGGTCGTTGGAACTACAAAGATTCGCAAAACGAGTGCATCGTGAGTTGGGTTCATGTGAGATTGTCAGCAAAGTTGGGTCATAAATTGATGCCCCCTTGTTTTGTGGCAAGGGGAAGCAGTGGTGATATTGGTTACTAATTGTAGAATATACGTCTATTCAGATGTGTAGTCCTAGTAAGTTTGTGGCCTTTGTCGAGCAGCTGATGTGTGTTTCTTACTTTTTCTTTGCCCCTTTTTTCTCGATTTAGCGGAGTTGATTTGAGGTGCCAATGAGTTAATAGTTTTTATTGACTGTTGTAGAATAAGTGATAATTTAGATTTGCTAAAATTAGTGCGAGAAGTTGCTTATTCCTGGAATCTGTTGGTGTGCCAGGCTGCCAGCATATGCTGTGTCTCATGCTTCCGAGTCCCTCTCTAAGCATAACTGGTAATCCTGTTTCTAATTTAGTTTTGTCTGGTTGCAAAATAGAATAAATGGGAAGAACAAGTGCGAATATGCGATGCTTTTCCGCTTTGTTCTCCTAGTGCCCACTTTATTCTCTTCAGGAAATCAATTGAATTGTTCGCTAATTGGTTGGATCGAACTGAAACTTTAATTGAATTGTTCGCTTGTAGTCTGGATCAAACTGAAACTTTCGGTTGGCTTGAATCCTACAGAAAATCTAGATTTTGTTTGGAGTGAACTATGGCTTTTGTAGTTTCCAACCAGGATGCATACCAAAAACTAAAATTCAGAAAGGACGGATCACCATGAGCACCAGGTGTAACAGACTAACAGACAACTGCGTAACAAAAATATTTTGCACTCAACATCGGGAATCCAAATTGTCCAAATCACAAGCGTACTATTTTACTGATTTCCAAAGACATAACATGCTCTTCAATTCACACATCCAGACGACCAGACAAGCACAAGAAATCAAGAACATCACCCCAATAACAAACGCACATATGACTAAGTATGATTACGCTCACATCTAAGTATGTCCAGCCTGTGCTCTCTGTGCATTGCCTGTAATATAAATAATAACAACTGTGCATGTCCCTCACGGTAATGGTGATATCACCGATCAACCTTCCATCTCAACGATGATCTTGCCGGTGGCATGGCCGTCGATGCTCTTCTCCCATGCCTTGCTTGCATCGCTCAACGGAAATCTCGAATCAATCACTGTCTTCAGCTTGCCCTCCTTCACCAACCCGGCCAAGAACTCCAGATCGCTCTTGTTCGGCCATAGCAGCAGCGGCATGAGGCGCTTCTTGCGTAATGTCACCATGTGCAGGCCAGAGGTGAGAAAGGCGGAGAAGTTCGGGGTGATGTCGATCACTCTCCCCATGCTGCTCAGCAACGGCTCGAACGTCGACCAACCGATCCCAACGGTGCAGTGGACGACACCGTCGTACTTCCTGCCCGACGGGCTCTGCAGGCTGGCCCCCTCCGGGGTCCTGTAGTCGAGCACCTCATCTGCGCCCAAACTCCTCACAAGCTCCATGTTGCGCGTGCCGCAGGTGGCAGTGACGTGAAGGTTCGCCAGCTTCGCGAACTGCACAGCATACAGCCCGACGCCACCGGAGGCGGCGGTGATCAGCACGTTTGCAGGCTTGCCGGTGCCATCGAACTTGGCGCCGATGGACCTCAGCGCCTGGAGTGCAGTGCCGGCCGCAATGGGCAGTCCAGCACCTTCAGCAGCAGATACCTCATGAGGCCTCTTGACTGTCAGACTAGTGGATGCCACAGCATACTCCGCGAGTCCACCTCCAGACTGTTACAGCAAAGGAAACATTCGTAGTAAGACATCACCTCAAAATAGAAGAATGAACACACACTCAACATAAAAACACAAGGGGACAAGTGCAGCGTGGATAACTTAACGCTGTCGAATGACGCACTACAAAATTTAAGTCTAGCAATCATAAAGACAACTTCCAAGTTCCAACTTCTAGAAGATCATTAGCATTGTATCATAGACATTGAACCACGCCTAAGCTGATGTCTGGAAAATTACAATAGCAGAACTGTGTTGCCAAGAGTGAAGTTCATATAGGATGAGTGAAGCGTGCTTACAAAAGAGTTCAACATGGCAACAACTTGATCTCCAGCTTTGAATTCATTGGCTCCAGGACCAACATCAACAACTACTCCTGCCACATCAGTCACTGCAGGAAAAGGAAAAACAGTTCTGTAGGAGTTAGCAGAACTCATCGAGGATAGTTCTTACTTCTTAGCATCTAGTACAAATGGATCTCAGAGTATTTATGTGATTATTGCCCTTTTTTATATATAAAGTACAGTTCTTTTCAATAAGAAATACCATGATGAGCTGTAGTCTTACCGAAAAAAGTTATAAAGAGCACTGTTCTTTACACGGTCATCTTGTTTGAGATATATATAGCATGACCCGTTATGCTCTAGATTTTTCAGAAAATGAAATTAACGCTGATTTTTTTGTTTCCAGAGTACAAGGTTAAAATGCATTGAGAGCCCAAAAATATATGAGCAAAGCAATGTGGTGTCAGTCAGTCTGAGTAAATATCAGTATTACCAGTAATCAGTCTTGATTTTTTTTACTTATAGGTTGCTGTAGCAAAAGATAAATAAGATAAACAATATCACATCAATACAAGCTCCTGATTACACCCTGCAGACATCATATGAAATGAAAAGAATAACCAGCACAATTGTTCTTAAAAGAACAGTAAAATAAATAAATAACTGATACAGTGATATAATCAATTCTTTGTTCATAATGAAATTAACAATACTTTCTACAGAACGGAATCGTCAACAGGATTCATAATAACTACTACAAAAAAGTGCATGAGGCCGGAATGAGTATAATTACCTGGGATAAAAGGAAATTTACGGGGCAGAATAGGCCGTAACATCCCTTTCTGCATCTTCCAGTCAACTGGATTGATGCTTGCTGCTTCCAGCTTCAACAGGACCTCGCTCTTCTTCGCTGAAGGGACCGGAACCTCCACATGCTGCATTAGAGGAATTCAAGAATTCATTGACTGGTTTCTTTTCAAGGAAAAACAAAAAAGAAGGGGAAATTTTGTTGAATAGGATCAGAATCACGCAGTAAAGGAAATCTCTCATCTACACAGGAAATCAGGTTTATTTCTATTTTGAAAAGAGTTAGTCAGTGACTCTTTGACTAGATCAGAATCACACGGATTAGCCTGTCACCCAATTGACTCTTTGACCACACCGCCGGCAGATTACTCTCGTTTGTCTAAAAATTATGACTACCGCTGACTAAAGACAGAACCGAAAGATTATCTTCGGTGCTTTTTATAAGCATCTAAAACACCAGGTATGTACCAACCAATTAATTATTTTGAATTCGACGAACTTCACTAAGCAAAGTACTCCTTGTTCGACCATAAAAAATCCCAACAAAGGAAGACTCGCCACTACTTGTATATCAGACGAACCAATTGCGATCTCCAGCCAAGGGTGAGCCCAGGCATGCGACTGCCAAAACTAACTAACCAAGTAGCTCATGATCTAGCTGCCATACCAATAACTAACTAGTAGTCAGATCATACTTACCATTAACCAATCTATGGCAAGCAAACACACACAAGATCCCGCCCCCATTCCCCCTTCCTGGAACAAAAGCGCAGAAGCGCGAGACGCGCGCGGGCTCACCTTGAGGGCGGCGGCGCCCCCGCCGCAGGCGTCGTACTGCACGGCCCGCATCTTCGCCGGCGGCGTCGTCGGGGCGGCTCCGGCCATGAGGAAAGACGAGGGAGCAAAGCGGCGAACGGGATGGGAAGCCTCGCAGATATCGTCGTCAGGGCTCAGGGCGCTCTTTGTGCTTTCGTCTGATGCGTGGCTTCTTGGGGTACACGAACGAGGCCAATAAATTTTGCTGTGTACCCCCAGCTGCGAGAAGTGCATATCTATATATGTACGCGGCGCGGGGATGGATCGCTCGCGGTCTGACGCGTTGGGCCCACGCTGGCAGTGAGGGGGTGGTCTGTCACGGGTTGCCCCGAGAGGTGCGAGAACGGCACGGCGTCATGGGTGACCTGGCTCGATTGACACGGTACGTAGGCAGGGGTTGCTGGGGCCCCACCTGCCAGGCGTGTGAACGGGAGCAGCGTTCCGCGTGGGGGGAGAAAGGCTTCCGGCGCGACGAGGGCTGTGTTCTATTGGCCACCCCACGACACGCGTGTACATGTTGATTTTGCAGCTGTGCCTTGTACACGGTGCGAGTAGGCACTCGTAAGGTTGCCATGTGGCGTTATGTATCGGCAATTTTGGCAGTCCGGACCGAGGTCCACCATTCTAAGAACGCCGGCAATAGAAAAAACAAAAACAAAAACAAAAAAACTTAGGATCGCAATGCCTTTTCTTGAATCCTACGGAATTGAAAACCACATGAATTTGTAACGAAGGGTGTTTGATTACGCTATATTAACTAATAAAATAAGGGATTTACTCCCGCGCAGCGGGAAATCGCCCTTCACCCTATCGTGAAAAAACACGCGTCGACGAGTGAGCGAGGGGGAAACAATGATGGTCTCCTCGTTTCTCTTCCTCGCTCAACCAGTTTCGTCCTCCACTTTTCCCACGATCAGCAATACCGCCTCCCGAGTCCCGATCCTTCCTGTATTGAATCCTTCCTAAAACATTGCCCCAGCCCCTTTAGATGCTAAAGCATTTGCCCCAACCCCTCCTCCCACGATTCACGTACCCCTGGTGCCTTCTAGGTCGCCAGGGCAGATCTGCCATGGACATCCTCCGCGAAACTTCCTGCCATTGTGTAATATATCAAAATTTGAAGTCTTTTGAAGCCTTTCAAAATAACAATAACCATTTGAATTTTCTCGGTTAATTCAAAGCTTAATTCGAATTTTCAGATATTAAAATAATTTAATGTGAATAATATAAACTTCTATTGAATTCAAAACTATTTTATTTGAGTTCCAGTGTATTTTCTTGAATTTTTGGAGTATATTTGCTATTTCTTTGAGCTCGGCTTTATTTAATCTCTTTTCAAAAATTTTATAATCCTTTAAATTTCCAATTTTCCTCTCGGGCCAAATCTTTGTCCCGGCCAATTCTCTTTCTGCACCCATCACCCCATTTTCGACCCAGCCTGCCTCGCTCACCCACGCTGCCACGCGTCGCGCTCACTATCGTTGCCGTGTGGGTCCCACCTGTTAGCTGAGTTCTTCCCGGCGTCGTCTCCGTCTCCGACATGGCTTCGTCACTGCATCCGAGTCAAACTCGTCGTCGCCGCCATTAAAAGCTTGTCGCCCCCACGTTTTCTACAACCCGCGTCGCCCCCACACCTCACAGCCCTATCTACCGCCTTGGGAGTCAACTCAAAGTCGTCGGGAGCAGAGTTTCAAGTCTCGAGCCTTGTCATCTTCTTCATTGTTTTCCGCCGCCGCTAATGGACCTCGAGCTTCGTCTTCGCCGCTGTCGAGTTCGCATCGCCTTGATCTACTCCGCCCTTCCCTTCGTTTCGCTAGAACCCGTTGTCGTGGAAGACCAAAGCCCGAAACCACTTCCATCTCACCGCCGGTCGCCGCTGTCGTCCTCTCGTCCCGGTGAGTTCGCCGTCGCGCCCTCGTTCTTTTGCACCCCTCCATGCTCCTTGAGTCGCCGTCGTTCGCTAGTTCTGCCATCGTCGGAGTAGTGCCATCGCTCGTCGTCATCCCTCGGTCCCAGCATCGCCGCTGCTCGTTGTCGCCCGTGTGTCACCCCAGTCAGCTTCCACCTCAGCACCTACGCCTGCGTGTCTTCCAACTCAGCCCTGGCCACCCGCGTGTCGCTTGCGTCATCACTAACGTGGTCGATCTCGTAGCCCTAGCTTGTGAACTCAGTTCATCGTGGACCGTGTCACTAACACATGGACCCAACATGTCAGCATTGTTTTGTAAGCTGGTGCACCGTGCGCCGTGAACCCTTCTTCGGTAGACTTGGTCTATAGACCATGGACCCTACCTGTTATGGATTAAATTTCTTTTCCTTTAGAAATTTAATTCTGGTCTAAATCATTTTTCTCTTGGTAACTTAGTATTCTGGAATTTCCTTTAGAAAGAAAATTCTAAAATTCCAAAATAGTGTTTCCTCTCTCTTTTTCTTAGATTTAAATCATCCGAGCCCGTTTTCTGTCGTCCAAACTCCGATTCAGCCTGTTCAATCTCCTAAATTCATCTAAAGTATATCTATTTCCTTTAGAGTTGGATTTGTTGATTTTGAATTTTATTTGAATTTATTTTTAAGATTTATTTGTGTTTCGCTTGTTCTCTCTCTCTCTCGTTTAGACAACGATTTCCAAGAAGCAACAGCACAATTTGAAGACCAACGCGTGGTAACTGAGAAAAGCCAAGGTAAGTTGTAATCCTTTGATTATATTGAACCTTTGTTTTCAAAAGTATATTATTTTATATCAAATTGCATGCTACTTTTATATCAACTCTTTTTGGGAGTAGTTAATCACATATTTGTCATTATATTGCCATTGATCATTTGAATACCTTGAATCCTTTGTGACCATAGGATGATCATTATTAGTTGAACATATTTATATCACCAACATAGGTTATCGTAGAAAAGCTTAGTCATACTTAGTTATACGATGAGCTCATGTTACACGATCAATAATGATAATTTGACTTAATGAGATATGGAACTTGTGGTGCGATGCCACTGTTGTGCAACTACGGTGAGATGCTACTGTTGTACAAGTTGTGGTGCGATACCGCTGTTATGAAATTTGTGTGCCACGGCTGAGATTGTCATTGGTTTGGTTAAACAAAATGGTTTTATGCTCAGGCGAGTGATCGTGCAATAAAGATGGCATTGCTTTCACATTGGGATGAGGTAGCCTCGCCTGAGTACTTCTTAAGGACTTAATCATGTGTGCCATTGAACTAAGCCATATCGTACAACCATATGTCCAGTATGGGATGGACCTGACTGATTAATTTGCAATATCCCAATTTCAGTTCTGTTATGGTGGTGTAAGTTCTGGATGGATACTCACATGGCGCAAGAGGAGGGCCCTGTCTAGTTACGATGATATTTGATTTTGAAACCTTAGTGGGAGAACTGGGTTGAGAAGGAGTTTTGTAGATGCCTTGTGATGATCACTTAGTCACGCACTTATGGAAGTGTGTGAACGGACAATATAAGTTGATTTATCTCTTGTGGGTCAAGTTGTACAACCTCTAAAGAGAGTAGAACTATTTAAATAGCCGTGTTCCCTGTTATGGACAGTGCCTGTGGATTTCACACGAAGTATAGAGCTTTTGCAAAATTTGTTGGAAGGTAAATGTGATGTTCACTTGGTGGTTTGGTTGGTAAGTGAATAGGAGGTTCACTAGCTGTTTCAAAGCAATTGTTTACTTATTTATTATATCTTTTTGATTACACTTTACAATCTACTCATTGTATTTACTGTCACTACTTGGTTTCTGCAAAAGAACTATATGACTATTCCTTTGATCAAGCTTTGCATGAATATTAATTACATACTGTTTCCTACGACTTGCTGAGTACTTTATGTTCTCAAAGCTTTAAACTTTGCTACTCAGTTGATGAAGGCCATGCTACTCAAGAGATCTTTGAGGAATACTTTGAAGACTTTGCGAACTAGGATACGCTTCCCACTCGATTGCCTGTGGGAATGTCAGATAGCTACCGCAAGTTATCTTTTTTCGCTGTAAGAGTTTCAGTTTTTTTAAGTCATGCGTAGCGAGTTAAGTAAACGTTTATCATAAGGTTCAGTTATTACTATTTACTATTTTGATATCTTTTTAATTAAATCATTGAATGGATGATATTTCATCGATGTGTACTGTGTAAGCTAGCTACTAGTCATAGGACTAGTTCAGAATGCATAGAGGGATTCAGATGTGTTAATCTGGGTCCCAACAGAGATAGTATCAGAGCCATATCGATTGTAGGATGCAAACTTAGTTAGCATAGTTGTCATAGACAAAAACTTTAAAACTTATTTTCTAAATCAAATCAACAAATTGGCTTGAGTAGTGTTCTTTTCTCATCTCAGTCTATTCTTTTTTATCCTATTATATTCTTTTCTCATCTTATTCTTGAGGTCTTGTGCCTTGTCTTTTATGAAGCTCGCTTTGTAATCTTAATTTCACTTTCTTGCCTCATTAATTTCTTTAGATGACTCGATCGTTTCGTGATCAAGGTGAAGGTTGATCTGGAATTCTTTGATGTCTATTGCAAAGTTTGGGAACACGAAAGTGTCCAACTTATTTCACTACGAAGAAGAAAGTGATGGGACAAAGTATTGGATTAAAGGCGAGTGTGTACTTCATCGTGAGGATTGGAGGCCAAGTCAGTCATCATAGTATGAAGTGTCACAATGTGATTGAAGATTTGTCTGTATTCAGAGTTGCACGTAAAGCTGTCCGTAGGATTTTAATGTTGCACAAGATAAGTCTGCCCAAGCTCATTCAGAAGTTTGTGATGCAAGTAGGATGCATACCGGTTGTTCCCACACAAGATGATGTTTTGGAGGATTTTTCTGTTCAATCGCCAGTTTCGTTACCCTCACCTACTCCTCTAGTCTTGAAGAAAGGCGCCAATCATCAGCAAGAGCATATTCATCATTTCATTCCAGCTATTTCTCAAGAGTGTCCGTCGTCTTCGCTTGCAGTTCGCAATTCGTGGGTGTTCTACAATGATTCAGAGCAGGAGTTTGATGAGTCTTTCTTGTTAAGTCCAGAGTGGGAGCCATCATATTAGATCTTTAGTAGCGTTGTTAGATCATTGTTGCATTTGGTTTTATTTTGGCTGAGTGTAAGTGGGAGCTACAGTTTTGCTGTCAAGCATTATGTTACAGTCACGCTAAGACACTAATTTGAAGAGTTTATTGTCATGTTCTTCCATAGCGTTTCAGGTATGCCTTCTATCTTTTGCCTTTAGGTTTAACCTACTTTCCCTAACTAGATGTCTATGTCTTTTCCTTTGTTCTCTCTTGTCCATTATACTTTTCCCTCTTATCTATTAAACATGTGGAGAAACATCGCAGATGGTTAACACTCGTAACACAACAAGTCGTACTCATCCATAGAATGTTGATGCCAATTCTAGTGGATAGTTACCTATACCTAGAGCCGCAGATCCAAACATGGAACAATTTTTAGTAGCTCGGACTCACCTTATAAATGCGATGATGCATAACATGAATAAAATGATGACTCAGTAGAATCAGACTGCCACTGCTTTAGTCAATTTGTTGAATCAGAATAATGAAGCAGTCGCTGTACCACCACCAGTTCATCAACATTCTAAGTTATTAGAGTACATGAGAACCCGTCCGCCTACATTTCCTCATTCTTCAGAACCTTCGGAAGTAGAGGATTGGCTTAACTCTGCGGAGAAAAAGCATGTCATTGCTTAGTGCAATGATCATGAAAAGTTCTTTATGCCTCACATCAGTTGGAAGGTACAACCACAGAACGGTGGGAGAATTGCAGTACAACCCGTGAAAATTTGCAACTATTACTTAGGAAGAGTTTTTAGCAGCTTTTCGCCAAGCACATGTTCCAGATGGTATAGTGGAAATGAAGAAGAATGAATTTCATGATTTATAGCAAGGAAGCATGTCATTGAGTAAATATCTCAACAAGTTGACTCAACTTTCTCGCTAGGCCCTAGAGGATGTTGCTACCGACAATGCGTGTCAGAAGCGATTCAAGTGTGGACTTAACCCCATCTTAAAGGTGCAAGTTGTAGGTAATGACTATGTGGATTACCAACATATGGTTGACAAGGCCGTACTCATAGAAGATTCCCGTCGTGAGTTAGAAGAATCTCACAAAAGGAAGATGATACAACATGGAGCTCATCAGAATCATCTGCAAAGAGCCAGAACCAACGTACCACAGCTTGTTCATTTCATTAACTCTCCTATCGTATTCAGAACCCTTACACCAGCATCTAACTCAGTGACCTCAGGAATTCATAGCTCCAATAATAGCAACACTCATCAACCTCAGAGGACTAGCAATCCGGCCTTAGGAGTTATTTGTTTTAAGTGCCATGAGACATGTCATTATGCTAGTAGTTGTCTGCAAAAGCAAGCCCTGACACCAATTCCTTTCAACTTGGGATATACACTAGCCAGGACCTCTACGTCAGGAACAGGACGAGGAATGCCTCAGACTCCAAATCAAGCCATGAGGACTCCACCGCCTTCAGCGAGGGGACGACTGAATCATGTCACTACAGAGGAAGTTCAATCAGTTCAGAACATTGTTTCAGGTAAGTCTCTAGTCAGTTCAGCGTTTGTTGAAGCTTTGCTTCGCTCAAAAGAGAAAACCATTTGGAGTAGTGAGTAAAGTTCGAGTTGTGAACCTATTCTTTAGTCAGTCCAAATCTCGGGGATGAGATTCTATTTAATGGGGTAGATTTGTAACATCCCAAAATTTGGAGTCTTTTGAAGCCTTTCAAAAGAAAAATAACCATTTGAATTTCCTCAGTTAATTCAAAGCTTAATTAAAAAAAAAGAAATTCAACCAATTTAATGTGAATAATCTAAACTTCAATTGAATTCAAAACTATTTTATTATCTAAACTTCAATTGAATTCAAAACTATTTTATTTGAGTTCCTTGAGTTCAAGAGTATTTTATGGAATTTTCTTGGAATTATGGACTTTATTTGCTATTTCTTTGAGCTCGATTTCATTTAATATATTTTCAAAATTTAAGAAATCCTTTAAATTTCCAATTTTCCTCCCAGGCCAAATCTTTCTCCCAGTCTAATTATCTTTCCACACCCACCAGCCCGTTTTTGGCCCGGTTCCCCGCTACCACACATCGTGCCCACTATCGTTGTCGTGTGGGTCCCACCTGTCTACAAAGTTCTTCCCGGCACTGTCTCCGTCTCCTTCTCTGACATGGCTTCGCCGCCGCGTTTGAGTCAAAGTCCTCATCACCGCCTTTAAAAGCTCGCCGCCCCCTCGTTTTATGCACCTCGTGACACCCCACATCTCGTAGCCCTAGCTGCGATCTCGGGATTCTCCTCGAAGTCATCGGCAGTGGAGCTTCAAGTCCAGAGCCTCACAGTCTTCTTTGTCATTGTTTTCTTCCGCCAATGGACGTTGAGCTTCGTCCTCGCTGCCATCAAGTTTGCATCGCCTTGATCTACTCCGCCTTCCCCTTCGTTTCGTCGAAACCCCATTGTCATCGAAGCCACCGAAGCCCGCTGCCGCTTCCTTCTCACCGCCGATCACTCCCATCATCCTCTTGTCCCGGCGCAGGCCCCGGTGAGTTTGTCGTCGAGCCTTCGTTCTTTTGCTCCCCTCCCTGCTCCCTAAGTCGTCGTCGTTCACCAATTTATCTGTCATCGAAGTAGCACTGCCACTCACCATCGTCCCTCGGCCCCAGCATCGTTGCCGCTCGCTGTTACCTGTGTGCCATCCCAGTTAGTAGTCGTGTCAGCATCCACTTCAGCACCTACGCCTGCGTGTCTGCCACCTCAGCCTTGGCCGCCTACATGTCGCTTGCATCATCACCGAAGTGGTCGATCTCATAACCCTAGCCTGTGAACTCAGTTCACCGTGGACCGTGTTGCCAACACGTCGACCCCACTTGTCAACACTGTTTCATAAGCCCGGTGCACCTGTGCCATGAACCCTTCTTTCGTGGACTTGGTCTATAGACAATGGACCCCACCTGTTAGGGATTACATTTCTTTTCCTATAGAAATTTAATTCTGGCCGTAATCCTTTTTCTCTTTTCCTTTAGAAATTTAATTACAGCCGAAACCCCATAGTAATTTGAAATTTCCTTTAGAAAAAAAATTCTAAAATTCTAAAATAGTGTTTTCTCTCTCTTTTTCTTAGATTTAAATCTTCCAAGAGCTCGTTTTCCTTCACCCGAACTCCGATTCAGCCTATTCAATCTCCTAAATTCATCTAAAATCCATCACTTTATTTTTGAATTGGTTTTCTTTATTTAGGATTTTATTTGAATTTCTTTTGTATTTATTTGTATTTCGTCTGTTTTCTCTCTCTCTCTCTCTCTCTCTCGTTAGACAACGATTTTCAAGGAGCAGGGGCATGGTTTTAAGACCAAAGTATGGTAACATAGCAAAGCCAAGGAATGTCATAATCATTTGATCATAGTGTTTTAAAAATATATTATTTTATATCAAATTGCATGCTACTTTTATATCAACTGCTTTTGGAAGTAGTTAATCACATATTTGTCATTATGCCGCCTTTGATTATTTGAATACCATGAATCCTTTATCACCATAGGATGGTTATTATTAGTTGAACATATTTGTATCACCAACATGGGTTATCGTAGAAAAGGTTAGTCATGCTTTGTTATACTATGAGCTTATGTCACAAGATTAATAATGATAATTTGACTTAATAAGATATGGAACTTGTGGTGCGATGCCACTGTTGTGCAACTATAGTGGGATTCTACGGTTGTACATGTTGTTTTGTGATGCCGTTGTTATAAAATTTGTGTGCCATGGTTAGGATTGTCATTGGTTTGGTTAAACAAAATGGTTTTACACTCAAGCGTGATCGTGTAGTAAAGTGGATGATGTTTTCACATTGGGATGAGGTAGACTCACCTGAGTACTTGTTAAGGACTTAATCTTGTGCGCCATTGAACTAAGTCATGTCGTACAACCACATGTTCAGTACGGGATGGACATAGCTGATTAATTTGCAATGTCTCAATTTCGGTTCTACTATGGTGGTGTGAGTTCTGGATGGATACTCACATGGTGCAAGAGGAGGGCCCTGTCTAGTTGTCATGACATTCAGTTTTGAAACCTTAGCGGGCAGAACTGCGTTGAGAATGAGATTTGTAAATGCCTTGTGATAATCACTTAGTTGCGCACATATAGAAGTGTTTGAACGAATATTATAAGCTAGATTTATCTCTTGTGGGTCAAGCTGTACAACCTCTGCAGAGAGTAAAACTATTTAAACAGTCGTGTCCCTGGTTATGGACAGTGCCTATAGATTTCACACGAGGTATATAATTTTTGCAAAAATAGTTGGAAGGTGAATGTCATGTTCACTTGGTGGTTTTGTTGGCAAGTGAATGGGAGGTTCACTAGTTGTTTCAAAGTAATTATTTACTTGTTTATTATATCTTTTCAATTACACTTTACAATCTACTTACTGTATTTACTGTCACTATTTGGTTTCTGCAAAAGAACCATATGGCTATTCCTTTGATCAAGCTTTGCATGAATATTAATTACATACTGTTCTCTATGACTTGCTGAGTACTTTATTTACTAGTGGCTTTAAACTTTTGCTGCTGAGTTGAAGAAGGTCAAGCTACTGAAGAGCTCTTTAAGGAGTACTTTGAAAACGTTGCGAATTAGGATGCCCTCCCCACTCGATTGTCTATGGGCATGTCAGATGGCTACCACAAGCTATCTTTTTTCACTACAAGAGTTTCATTTTTTTAAGCACTGCGTGGCAGGTTAAGTAAACGTTGACCATAAAGTACAGTTATTGTTATTTACTATTTTGCTATCTTGTTAGTTAAATCATTGAATGGATGGTATTTCATCGATGTGTACTATGTGAGCAAGCTACTAATCATGGGACTAGTTCAGAATACACAAAGGGATTTAGATATGTTAATCCGAGTCCCTACACACCGTCGCCACTAAAACCCACCTCCACCCTGCCCCCTCGCCTGACCATGCTGTCCATGCAATTCCATACCACAGCTGGCGGCGGCGTTGAATCGAGGTACCAACATACCGAGGGCAATGGATCAAGGGTCCATGACCAACATTGCGCTTCGAGGCTCCATGGTCGTTGAAGACATTCGTTCCTGGTGGTTACGGCCCCTCCCTCTCCATTGGCTATTCCTTTGTTGGTTCGATTATCGCGTCGTGGCAATCGACGGGGGATCCAGCGGCATAGGAGGCAGGGTGGGAGGCAACTTAGGTCAAGTGGAGACTTACGGAAGATGGGCTATTCCTTTCTTGGTTGGAAGAAATTGGCTATTCCTCAATTTGAAAATGTGTTTCTAGCTTGCAACACATTTTATTACATATAGTGATATAACAACACTTCTTTTGTGTTGTTGTAGACCCCTATTCAACAACATGGGCAATAACAACTTTTATCCTATGTGTTGTTATAGGTCCTTGCAACACCTGTATGAGTTGTAGCAACACATAATTGTGTTACTACATACCAGTCCTATTGTTGTGCATGTCCAAAGATCGGTGAAGATCACACAAGAGCAAAACCTTGCTCCGCTATCACTCGTAGAACCGAGGAGGCGACTAGAAGAGGGTTGAATAGGCACCACACAAATTCACAGCCTCTTGAAACTAATCCAACTTTCAAATAGCTACAAAATCCCTAGTTGGATGATTCGACTTGAAACGGAAGCTTCGATTACACTTGGTGATAATCAGAATTAAACCTGGACCTTCCGACTTCACACGAGTTGAAAAACAACAAACCGCAACCCGACAATGACAGACATAACTTTCAAACCAAAGCTCCAAACGACTTGAAACTTGAACCAAACAAGAACAACACCACCAAGATATTCAACTAGAACTTCTCACAGTTTTGACCTTATTCTCTTGAACCCGAGAGGCACCAAAATTAGGTAAAATCCAAAAACCATAATTGAGAGAAGCTCGTGCGAGGAATCAAGCCAATATGACTCAGGATAATATCCCACAGATCCTAGTCCTCCAAAACACAGCGAGAACCAAGCCCCCCTTGGACCAAGATAACTCATGTTTCACCCTTTCATGCTAAAGAACCGGGCAACTTAAAGAACTTGAGGCACAAGATGCACTACATGGATGGATCTGATTGTGGTTAACCTATTCCATCTCATACCCTTCCTTGCACACCCAAAACCAAAGGCAAAAGCAAGAGGAAAAGATGAAGAACAAGAACTCAAGCAAGAACAAAACAATCCATCACAAGAAGAGGCAAGAGCACATCAATCTCATGGGAATGAATTTTGTATTACTTGGAGATGAGGGATTGTACAACCAGTCTATAGACACACTTCAAATCCACGGATGACAAAAACCTCACACAAGAGCCTATCAAATTTCTTCCTAAAGCTCTCTCCAAGAGCACTCTAATCTCTCCTCACCTCTCGTCCTAAAGGCTTAGCCACTAAGCCATCTCTGAAGGGATACAGATAGGCTAGTGTCGGGACCCAAATATGCAAATCTAGATCCTTTGTGTATACTGCACTAGTCCAGGATCACACTAGTGCACACAGTGGCAATATGGATGAAATATCATTCTGTATACAAAGATAACTAATAAGTAGACAATTAACAATAATTATCAAAGTAACAACCTTAAGGTCAAAACTTACAATTAATGTCTAAGAAGGCAAATATCTCAAATAAGTTACAACGGGAGGAAACAGAATAACTTCAGTGAAGCCCATCCATATACCCACGGCAATCAACTGGGGTAGCACAACCTTGTTCTCCATGATCCTTGAAGTAGGCCTTGTTGACCAACGATGAACCGATGTAGCCTTCTTCAACTGAACAACATTGTTTATAGCAAGAATGAGTACATAGAGTACTCAGCAAGTCGCACCACATAATACAATTATAGATGATAGCTTATTCCAAAAGATATATGTGGATATCATGGGGATATGCTCCAGATCTTATGATGATGTGACAATTGGCAATGGCGTTTGCGGTTTGTCATTTCATGTGTTTTCGACAAGTTTTAGAACTATCAGGAATAACCGGTCTGACCGGTCATAGCGTCGCGGTCAAACCAGTACCAAATCGGTCCGACCGCCATAGGCGGCGGTCGGACCGGTTAACTTAAAAAGTGTTATTTTGAGCTGGGCCAAAAATAGAGGGTGTAGGCAAGAGAGGGGATTCTATTGCACTTGGTCCCATAATTTTTGGAGTCTCGAGTCAAAAGTTATATTGGATTGAAAATTCCAGTAGGTTTCGGTTTTCAGAGGCTGAAAATCGGCTAAGTCATTGCTGGCGGTCTGACCGGCCCATGTGTGGCGGTCAGACCGGCCATGGTCGGCGGTCAGACCGGCCCTAGGGGCGGTCTGACCGGTTTCCACTTGGTTCGTCGCCCGGTGTGGCGGCGATGTGCGGTTGTTAGGTTAAAGTCATGAGTTTCAGGGCATATATGGTGCATGATGCATGTTTTGACTAACATGGGTCAAGTTGTGAAGAACTTCTTCCCAAATTCGGTTTACTTGTCTATTGTTGTGCAGGTTGCTTGGTGGTCAACGGTGAGGATGATCGGGACTAGACTTGGAGAGCTGAGGTCTAGAACGATCGACGATGCCAGGTGAGGTCAATGTACTAAAGCGTGGTGCAAGATGGATAAGGGTGACCTATTAGCTAATCCGAGGTGCAAGATGGCGCTAGGTGTAGTTAGTTAGGTCAAGAGGAGATAAAGACGACGCTTTAAAATGCGTGCGTATGTGTCCTGTTTGTTTTGGGCCTTAACGGGAGCCCAATAGGATCAAACATCTAGAAGGTCTAAGCCTCCACTATAAATAGAAGAGGGTGGTGGCTGCACCACCCATTCATCTTTTTGCTATTTTGGAAACCCTAATTTTCTTAGGGAGAGCTTTGGTGGAGGCTAGGGTTTAGAGAGTTTGATGTGATTTTCGTGCTCTTGCATTGAGCATTGTCCTCCAATGATGGAGAGGCTGTAAGCCCATATCATATCAAATCAATCTAGAGAAAGTTTGATCATGTCTTGCCTCATTGCGTTCTTTCTCTCTATTTGATGATTTTGGGTCTTTCTTTGATCCGTGAGTTTTTGCTTGGTTTCTTCACGTGGTCTAGCTTGCTGTGACGTGTGTGAATCTATCTAGGATCATATTGATCATCAATTACCCACGAGCAAGAGCTTTGACCTAGTTTTCGTATTGACCCGGTTTTGAACCTCTCTTCAATCAAATAAAAAAGGATCGCTATTCTTCCAAGAATTATCACAATCTTCGATTGGAATATCTTCCTGATATCATAGAGAAGGTGTGTTCCAAGTTTCATCAAGTTTGGATTAGTAGATCAAAAGTTTAATCTATTTTCATCTTCGCCATCTGGTCGTTCTTACATTACGAGAAAATCGGTCAGACCGCCCAAGGCCAGAGGTCACACCGCCAGGGAATCGGTCACACCGCCCAAGGTCAGAGCTCAGACCGCCAAGGAATCGGTTAGACCGCCCAAGGCCAGAGGTCAGACCGCCAATGCATTGAATTGTTTCAATCTTTGTTGTTTTTGTCGTATTGATTAGGGGTTTGAATTGGATTCAATATTAGTCTTCCGCTGTACTGATATACTGATCTTCATAGCTTCCATAGCTACTGGAGTAAAGTTTTATTGGATCAATTATTTGTGAAAAAGGTAGCGCTCCTATTCACCCCCCCTCTAGTCGCCTTTTTGGTCCAACATATGACATCTATGCATCTTTTTTATAAAAGTAACAATTGGAGTTGAATATGAATAATAGATTGAAAACATAATTTAAAACAAATAACAATAGTACTTTAGCAAGTATTTTCATAAAGCTCATGAAGCCTAATCAATTTCTTTCACATAGTCACATGAGTCAAACCACGCAGCTATCCCTCCCAATTGTTTTACAAAAATTTACCCCTCGTGTGAAATCACTGAGCATGTCCATGACTACAGGCATGGCTATTCGAATAGATTGTTAACACTATGCAGAGGTTGTATACTTTACCTACAAGATGCAATAAATAAGTGGGCTGAGAGAAATTGGATTAGCCCAAAAGAATAGGGCTAGGCCCAACAAAACAAGGAGAGGCAGATTTTGGGAGAGCGGTCCAAAATTCGAAACATGCGAATTCAAATTGAATTTTGAAATTGGAATTTGAATGTAGGTTTGAAACACAATCTCGAGCTTAGAGGAAGCTTGGAGTTTTGGAATTCAAGCGGCAAAACGAAAATTGAAAACCAAATGGAGGCACTATTTACCATCCGAAAACAGGATGTTACACCGTGCTTCTCAAATCCAGCCTTAGAACAATCACCGTGACCCTCTTGTACGGCATCTTCAATTAGGAAGCTCGGAGGCAACCATTCTGGGCCTGGATTGGGATCCTTCCACTGCTCAATCGCTATGTGGCCGGCCGTCTCGGCCTGGAAGCCACGAATCGGCCAACCTAGTGTTTGAAAATAATTGCACATAAGTACAATTTAGGCTAAACAATAGTAATGATACATCCAGAGAGGTAAGAACCATCACGAAGGCAACAATCAGTGATAATATTCAGGAACTTACTGACAGGAATGATCTTTGTCTTGTTGAATAGATATGAGAGACATTGTCAACGGAGCTATACATGATAGGAAATTGGAAGAAAACAGGAACAAAAAAAATGGAATCTGTTAGTCTCACACAAGTCTTGGAACAAGTACCGTAGGGATGAAGAACTGAGCCAACGGTGCAAAAGAGGCATTACCAAACATTACACAACAAACTTATTTCCAATACAAACTCAAATTTAGCAAGAAACCAACGCACGCTGGCAGTCTTCTGCAAAAGGGATCCCTCTAAAACAAGAGCAGACCCCCAAAGTTTCCTATGAGAACCTCAAATTGATCTTCTTCTTCACACCACCACAAACTTCTAATTTTATCAAGCAGCACAATCTTCTACCCAATAGAAGTAGACTCGATTCCAAAACTCCATTTTTTGCCCTCTGAAATAGTGAAATATGAAGCTGATTCTGTGGGACCTCGGATTTCTCCATCTGGATTTCTCTCTGAAACCACTGTGCTATTCCCTGGATCAGTAGATAGCACTTCACATGCACATTACTGAACTAAACCATACATGACGTAAAATCATTTCATTCATTAATTTACACATCAGAGTTTACATAGACCGCTTCGGGTCAATTTTTACAATAAGAGCCGAGCAGGCCAAATGAATACATTACAAAAGATAGCGGAAGCGACAACGGAAGCAAAGGGGTGAGGGCACATCTTACCGCAGGCAAGTGACTGGGGAACCCGTGTACGCCCGATATTATCCGAAAACTTCGGACAATATAGGAGGTACACAAGAACCGACGGAGTCAGCTAGACTGGGGTAAAACTAGAACAGCTAAGGACTAAACTACGCTTCAACAATTCCTAGGTCTTTAGACTTCTTGGATCCTTGTTGCAGTCGACAGCTCCAGGGTTCATGTTTCTGAGGGTTTGGGGAAAGAGCGAGGATGAGCACAACTACCGTGCTCGCGAGCCAACACAACAGATGCAATAATATACATGCAAGGTGTAACAAGGATGGCTCAGGTTCTTTTATTTGTGTAAAGCAACATTTATAAATACAGATATTAGAAAATCCTATCGCTTAGCATTTTAACCAAATTGTATTTTTAAATAGATTAATTGTGCAGTAATTAACAAAAGCAGAGGCTACCTCCACCTTCATGCTTATATTTGATGGTGGTCATACCCACCTATTACCAACGCTGGGTAAGAATACCCAGGGAAAATCCAAATCAGGGGCTAGGTGATCCCCGCACATTTTTCATCCCATCCACAAAAGTTTTTGAAATAGAACTATATCTTGTAAGTTCCTACGCCCGCCTGTGACCGTGGGCACGGCTGTTCGAACAGTTTTTATTCTGATATTGTACATCTTTACCCACAAGAGATAATCATCTTGATATATACACACGTTTTCGTAGACATGTGAATCAAGGGGAGATTACCACAAGGCCTTTACAAGGCATCCCTCGATATTTACCACACCCGCTAAGGTTTCACCTGGGTAGGGTTTCGTTCCCGTGGGACCCGACAACCACTATACCCAAACCCCCTCTTGCGCCATGCAACTTACGCCTAGGGTCCCGCAAGTCACATACCCCAACCCGTAGCCTCGTGGGCTCACGGTGAAGGGGAGTCCCCCAATGGTGCAGCGCGTACCGATGGACATCAATTAGTTAGCCAGGTCAACACCATTATAGACTTGTGGCTGTACTAGTTTTGCTACAGGAGGTCGTCACAGGATTAAGTCCTTATGATCATCTGGGCGATTCTTACCACATACCAACCATTCTCGTGCTCGACGACACCCACCACCCTTCCATCCGCCCAGATGGGGTTTTAGCAAGTTTTAGGGTTTTGGAGGGGTATAAAACAAATTATCCAATCAGTCCAGTCATTCTCCCCAATGACAGCACAAAACAATTGTCATGATTAAAGAATGATGATTTGGGGTAGTAATACCCCGGTACTTAAACAAGTCTAGCATGGCGTTTAAGTACGACCTATAACTAGTTGGTTACCAGATATTTACTAGGGTGACAAGGATTTTGAGAGTTCAATTATCAAGGAAATGGTATAATAATTATTTAATCATCAAATAGGCATTTAACTACCTTAGAGCGTTTGACATACATTTGCATAGGAAATTAAAGCATGCAATTTGATATTTTAAAAGAATATAATTTGCATAAAATGTAGGATCAATATGATTAAAGTGTTAACTCGCCTGGGCTATTTTACCGTGGCCTTGATCTTACTCAAAGCTTGATTAGACAGGGGTTGGAATTCTTGGTCGGCGTCTTTGCTTGAATCTTGGATCTGCTTGAGCCGTCGATTCTTCTGGACTTCGATTTCTAATTACGCAATAACGATCGAAAAACTAAATAAATCCAAAGAACTCAAAAGACCAATGAAACACAAGAGCCTCATAAAGATTGCGGAGGACGGGCTTGAGAGAAGGGTTTGAGCGACACAGGAATGTTTGACAGAGTCAAACGTCCAGTTGAGCGAAAGGAGGAATCATAGATAATTTCTGCCAGGAGGGAGAATACAAAGGGGGGGGGAAGGTTGAAGGAGTTTTTGCCAGAATGCTCTACTGCAGATTTGGAAGATTGCAAGACTATCCTTCGACAGGCGACAAAGCAACTTAACTACCGGTTCTATACCAAATATAGAATACTAGATCGACACACAATCCAATGGCAATTCAATACCAATCTCAGCTGCCATATAATACTCAACGATTCAATTGCTAGCCACTCAACTTATTACTACGACCTATTGTTGCATCAAAACACAAACTCTACTACCGACTAAAAATTGCCAGACCACAAATTATTGCCAAATAATACAGATTGATAAAGCAATCAAATCAATACTTCCAGCTTACACCAATACAATTACTTACAACAATCATTGTCCTACGGACGAAACACTAACCAATAGCTAACAATTGATTAACAAATCCAATAGACAATACTGCTACTGAAGATTAAAACTATCCCTAATGATCAGGATCACAACCAATCATTCAAATTACTGCCAAAACACTTATACTGATGATCAGTAATCACAGACAATTAATCAATAATCAATTTTACTACCAGCAAAACATCCTATTATCCTTATTGCATCAATTCTCAATTGTCGGATCGATTGCAACCTCATTGCTACCGCTATGATCTGGGGAAATAACTACGAATCAAATATTGATAAGGGAAACAAATGGATAACAAATGATCGCAACTTCTACGACACAACAACTCAATTGACAGAAATTCCAAATGTCAGCACTCAATCTACTGCCACATCAATCATATAGCTTTCAATTCTAGACCAAACAAAGTATTGACTTAAAGCACCAATACACATTTGCAAGATTACTAATCAGGGGTTCAAAAGATATATTTCAAAAATGACATAACACACACACAAAATTCAAAATGACAGAACACCTCTTACTACACAAATATTTGATTACCAGATCATACACATATTAATCAAAATGCTACTTACAAAATACTACACTCATTGCCAGACTGATGATCAAAAATCAGTTACAACAATTCATTGCCAAAGGATTCCAATTGTCAGATTTCACACGTATTTCAAATACAAAACACACATTACTTGACAATATATTGATACTGATGAGTATTTAACCAAAATCAACAGTCAATTCACTGCCACAACCACTACTAATGATCCAAAGAGACATAGACAACAATTAATATTTCAGTTTACTCAATCAATGGAGGAACCAAGATTTGCATCAATTAACAGGCAAACGACAATATTTCAAATAGGGATTCAATTTCTAACTCTTACTGCCCATCGATGCCGAACTGGAGAGACAGGAATCACAAACAACAATCACAAACTAAATTATTGCCGACAATACTGATTTGGGAAGTGACAATCAAAACAATCATCAATCCAGTGCTTTAACAGCAACCGGCCTGGAAAACAAAGTTTCGGCAAACAATAACACCAGCTGACAACATTCACAAACAACCGTTCAATACCACAATCAACATTTGAATTCAAGCTCAACAAGGCTGGGAATACTGGCAGCCAACACTCAACACTACTGCTGCTGTCTATTTTTGGATCCTCAGGGGAGCAGTCGGCCGAGAGGGCAGGGCAAGGGGGAGGCTTGGCCAAAGAGGCAGAGAGGAGTTGGGATGGATCAGAGAGAGGGAGAAGGGGGGTGTGCGAGACGGTTTGACCGGGCGAGGTAGTCGGTCTGACCGGGGCAGAAGGGGGGAGGCTCGGGTGATGGCTGAGTGACGGCCGGAGGGATGGAAGGGGCAGAAAAAATGGAATGCTGGAGGGGAGGGGACGCTCACCGGGTGCTTGGTGGAGACGGAGGGGCACTAGTGGAGGCTGCCGACGGAGCTGAGGGCGGTGTGGGGAGGAGAGCTTGGTGAAGGCGGTCCCGGGGAGGCGAGGGTCTGCAGCCGGCTGTCGGGGTGGTACGGGGACGTCGCCGCAGAGGAGCTCTTGGTGTCGGTGGCTGGGCCGAGGCGGCACAGAGGTAGCCGGCGGCGGTAGGGCTTTGGCCGAAGGAGGCGAAGGAGAGAAAACGGCGAGGCTCTGGAGAGACTTACTAGGGGGAAAGGAGGAGAGGAGCGGGGCAAGGGAGATGTAGATGGGGCGTCGGGCCTCTTTATAGCTTGGAGAGACGGGGAGCCGGTGGAGAGGATGACGTGCATGGCGGCATGGGCATCGGCGTGGGCGCGGCATGGCGCTGCGGAGGGGACGCGGTATGGCGACGGAGTGGCGGCCCATGACTGCAAGGACGACGGGACGCTGGCTGACTGGAGAGGCGACGGACCGGGCGACGCAGGGTATGGACCGGGTGCTTCGCCCTTGGACCGATCGGAGCCGTGCCGCGAGGACGGGGCTGTCGTCACGGAGGCAGGCGGCAGGTGGTGGAGGTGGAGTCGGTGGAGACGACGTGTGGTGCGGGCGGGCGCAGGAGATGGCGCCGCAGAGGAGCGGGTGGAGGTGGAGGCGACGCGCTGCAATGGTGGGGACGGAGTTGCAGGGGATGGGGCGGCGCTCGGCTGGGGCCCAGTGGAGGCTACCGGCAGAGGTTGGGGCGGCGCTTGGGGAGTAGGTGGAGGTGGGGGAAGATGGAGCTGGGCCGGGCGAGCTGGGCCGAGCGAGGAGGAAGCTCGTAGGCTGCAGCTCACGGGAGCAGAAGAAAGGGGGCGGCGGCGCGCTTGAGCGGGGAGAGCGGATGGGGCAGAGCGGTCGGGCGAGAGAGGAGAGAGGAGGGAGGTGAAGCGGCGACGGGAGCGAAGACGGAGCGGCCGAGGCGGCTGGGGGAGAAGGGATAAGGGAGGGAGAGAGAGACGGGCGACGCGAAAGAGAGACGGAAGAGAGAAAGAGAGGTGGGCCGGGCCGGTTCGGACGACGCAGGCCAGGCCGGAAAAATGAGCGGGCCGGGTTGGCGGGAGAAAAGGAGGTGGGCCGACCGGGAGATTTGGCCCAGGAAGAAGAGGGAAAGAATAAAAATGAGAGAAGACTTAAGTGGGCCGGGAGAATTTGGGTTAGCCCAAAAGAATAGGGTTAGGCCCAAGCAAAACAAAGGTGGAGTAGTTATTTGTAGGGGTTCAAAATCTAGAAAAGATGAATTCAATTTGAATTTTGAATTTAGAATTTGAACGGAGGTTTGAAACACAAACCCGAGCTTAGAGGAAGCTCGGAGTTTTTGGGATTCAGGCGACAAATCCAAATTTGAACGAAAAATCGAGAACCAAATGAAGGCACTATTTACCGTTCGAAAACGGATGTCACATATTCCAAAACCGAAACCGTGTCCATGCCGGTAAACGACAACTCAAAACATCAAGGGTTAGGTCAGTGCGACCGACACAGTCCTCTAGATAGGAATAAAAAACCAAAAAGGAGAAAAAAAAAAAGGGGAGTGGACGTTCCATCTTATTCACTTCAAGATCAGGATTGTTGCCTTCCTGATTTGATTGTCCTCCAAGATGGGGGAAAGGAAGGATCATTGGAATAGATGAATACATCAGGGATTACACGAGAGACACGGAGCTAGAGAACTAAACTAGAGATCAGAAAGGAGAGGCCAATAGATACATTCAAATCAAGTGCATTTCAACAATGTCAATCGGCGCAAAGCCTAGAAGAACAAGGCAGAGAAGGCGGCCTTGTTCTTAAAATAAGACAAAACTTGATTAGAAACAACGCACATCATGCAGAGGAAAAATCACTAAAAATCCAACAAAGCCACATTCTGAAACAGAACTGTCAAAGCCAATTTCCTCAACTCCAAACCGTGATCTTCTATTCAGGAAGGGAATCAAATCATGATGTAGAATAGTAGGATCTTACCATAACAAAAGAATTTCATATCACAAAGAAAACATACAGAAATGCAGAGAGAAAGAAACCAAATATTCTCACAATAAAGAAACACAAGAACTTGAATGCATGTATATACTTGTAACAAATTGTGTTTGATGCGCAAAGCAAGTCAGGAAAGATCTAATCTTAATTAGGAGTCTGGTGGCAGGCATGTTACAATCTTTTTGTTCTCTTGGATAGAACTGTCACATTGTGTTGAATTGTCGTAACATTTTGTTAGAGATATATAAACCCAAGTGTAAACATGGAAAACAATAAAAGCTGAAGATAGAACAGAAGCCTCTATCATGTAGATGTATTGTAGTGACCGTAAAGGAAATGCCAAAAGAAATAGCTCTAGAATCAGACTCTACGCAGAAGCCCCAAAAAAACTACATAGTATTATCTAAAAGGAAGAAATCATTAGTGGTCTAGAACTGAAATGTTTATTCCCTACAATAGTTGCTCCTCATAGGCAACTGTGATCTGAGCAGAAGGAAGATGTAAAATTGACCAGGCAAATATACATACACAACTTTGATTGCGCTAGTTTCATAGAAGCAACAGAAAGTCCTTACAATTGGTTGTGTAAGAAAATTACCAATAGCAGAGGAGGATCAAGGAACTGCCGAAATTTTGGAATTACAAATATATGTAAATTGGTTGTAATTTTGGAAGTGCGGATATATCTAAATTAGAACTTCATAGGGTAGTATATATTAAGACTGGGTATTACCTAAAAACTAAATCTCTGCCTTTGGCTAGTTGCGCTCATTAATTTGTCCTAAGATTAACACATCTGCCTTTAGTTCTAGTTTTTATGATTCAGAATGGCTGATTTGCTAAAACCATACAAACTAAAACATCCAAGAAAAGCTAGGTACACAGCCCAACAAACTGCAACCAAAACACATTACAAAATTTTAGTCTGAACGGGTGCAAGTCACCTTTTCAATAGTGCATGAGAAGCTCCAGATGTATGCAGGAAAGTTCTGAAAACCAACATCCAAATACTGAACTAATCTAGGTAAAATATAACTAAAACCCAATGTACTATATCTAACATGCTTCTGTATCGCAACAGATTAACAACATAAGCTTTAACTTTTGTTGGCCAAAACAAAAGGAAACTGAATAACAACGTTAGAAGAAAATAAATAATAAAAATATGAAGTCGATTGTATTGGATAGTAACATGATCCAGCATCACAGTATATAATAGGTACATCCATGTATACCGATCCAGTAGAACTAAAACACATTACAAAATTTCAATCTAAACGCCTCCAAATAACCTTTTTCAATAGTGCATGAGAAGGTCCTGATGTATGCAAGAAAGTTCTAAAAACCAACATTCAAATACTGAACTAATCTAGTTAAAATATAATTAAAACCCAATGTACCATGTCTAACTTGGTTCTGTATCACAACAAATTAATAGCAGGAGTTTTAACTTCTGTTGGCCAAAACCAAAGAAAACATCGTAACAACGTTAGAAGAAGAAAAATACTTAAGTCGATTGTACTGGATAGGAAAATGCTCCAGCATCACCCTACATAAGAGATACATCCATGTATACTAATTTTGTAGAATTACGTCATGTTAATAATCTTGTACAACACAAAAGGAAAGTAAAGACTACGAAAATCCCGCGAAGTATAAACGTAGGAGAAACTGAGTGTAAGATGTGGATCTTATATTGTTACTTCCATTTTTTCCTTTCATCCCCTTCGCAGTAGAATCAAGGCAGTAGGTAATACCTCCTTGTTCAGTACGTCATGACATATATAGCTCATAAAATTAGTACATACATTATGCCCTGTTTTACTAATCGAAATTAGCACATACACCATCCCCTGTTTTACTAATCGAGATATGGAGATACTATCTAGCTATATACTAATGGTAGCAAAAAAAATTAATTGAGCTATGGAGATACTCATCTCGGCGCCACGTCGTTGACTTCTACTCACGAGATGTGCACAGCCGCGGCCACCGGGAGTCTTTGCCACTACAGGTTGGTCTTGCCACCGCACCCAGCTTCGTCAGTGTTATCCTCACGGCTCCGTATAGAACAACAAGAACAGAAATCGAGAAAAGTGTCCGCTTCCATTTAATCCATTCACAGCAAAAAGTACTTCATTCATGTATGAACGGAAGAATCAAACCTTCGTTGTTCAAACAAGTATGTACAAAACCAAGAATATCGGCTCATAAATTAGTAGAAGTTGGAGCAAAACGGACACACAAATCAAAAGCACCGGGCTGGCTCTCTTCCAGTTGGAGATATGCCCTAGGGACAATCACAGAGATGATTATATTTCGCTTTGTTCATAATTTAGTGGATAATATGTTATCTTGTTCCTAGAATAGCATTATTAATATTTATTATCACGTATGTGACTTGATTGTCAAATTCTATATTTCCACAATGATTACTTTTAAACGTTACTTAATCGGAAACATATGATGACACATATGAATAGACTAGCATATGTATTGGTTGATGATCATGTTTCACAGGTCATTAGATATGGAGATATCAAACCAATAATACAGACACATGTTAGCGAACATGAGGTTGGATCGACCCACCATTAGACACTGTGAGAACGTTGCATTCTTACATATCATCAGTTGGCCTCATTTACAATGCGTATGCTATGTCCTTAGACTTGAGGTTGCCGCACGCACCCGAGATGCATAATGGCTCACTTAGGGGTTGCCAAACACTACTCCGTAATTGGGTAGTTATAAAGGTAACTTTCGGGTTTTGTTATGATGCATGCAACGAGACATGGTCAATCAAGATAGGATTTGCCCCTCCATGCAATGGGAGAGATATCTCTAGACCTCTCGAGTGATTGTATTCCAGAAATGCATGGCCATTCTACTTGGGGTTAAAGAGTTAACCGTAGTCGGGGAGTTTGAATCACGTGATCGAGAAAGAGTGGTCAAGCTAACCAACAAGGATGGCACGTACTCGCATTAAGCTTGATCGATATCGTGAGGCAAAAGGAAATGCATATAAGTTTTGTTGAGGTTCGTCTGATATGATCTTTATGTATACTTGGGAGTCAGCATGGCTTGCTAGGGGCCACTACCGATTAGTGGATGAGTAGGAGTACTGTCGGACCCAGATTTTCTAATCATGAATCCTATGTGAAAATACTGTGCTATTCCCTGGATCAGTAGATAGCACTCACAGGCACATTGCTGAATCAAATCATACATGGTGTAAAACCATACCATTCATTAATTTAACACATCAGAGTTTACATAGACCGCTTCAGGCCAATTTTTACAATAAGGACCGAACATGCCAAATGATTATATTACAAAAGTAGCGGAAGTGACAACGGAAGCAAAAAGGGGTGAGAGCACATCTCTCCACAGGCAAGTGACTAGGGAAACCTGTGTACGTCCGATATTATCCGAAAACCTCAGATAATATGGGATGTACGCAAGTACCGACGGAGTCAGCTAGACTGAGTTGAGACTAAAACAGCTAAGGATTAAACTACGCTTCAAAAACTCCTGTGTCTTTAGACTTCTAGATCCTCGTACTAGTAGAAAGCTCCAAGATTTCCTGCTTCTAAGGGTTTAGGGGAAAGAGCGAGGGTGAGTACAACTTCCGTGCTCGCGAGCCAACACAACAGATGCAATAATAAATATGCAAGGCTTAACAAGGATGGCCCGGATTTTTTTATTTGCGCAAAGTAACATTTGTAAATACAAATATTAGAAAGTCCTATCACTTAGCATTTTGACTTAATCATGATTTTGTAAAGAGAATATTTGTGCAATATTAATAACAACAGAGGCTACCTCCACCTTATGCTTATTTTTAATGGTGGTTACACCCACCTATTATCAACACTAGGTAAGACTACATAGGGAAAATCCAAAACAAGGGCTAGATGAGCCCGTCACATTTTTCAACCGACTCATAAAGGTTTTTAAAATAGAACTAACTCTTGTAAGTTCCTATGCCCACCCGTGACCGTGGGCACGGCTGTTCGAACAGTTTATTTCTCTCTAGAGATTGTACATGTTTACCTACAAGAGATAATCATCTTGATATGCTCACATGTTTCCTTAGACATGTGAATCAAGGGGAGATTACCACAAGGCCTTTGCAAGGCATCCCTCGGTATTTGCTACATCCGCTAAGGTTTCACCTAAGTAGGGTTACGCTCACGGAGACCCGACAACCCTTACCCAGACCCCTTCTTGCGCCATACAACTTATGCCCACATAGACCCATAAGTCATATACCCCAACCCATAGCCCCAAAGGCTCACGGTGAAGGGGGTCCTCTAATGATGCAACTCGTACAGATGGACACCAATTATTTAGCCAGGTCGACACTATTATAGACTTGTGGTTGTACTGTTTTGCAATAAAAGGTCATCGCAGGATTAAGTCGTTAAAGTTATCTCGGCGGTTCATACCTCATGCCAATCACACCACAACATATCTTGGGCTACATTAGTACCCAACCATGTACCCTCCAACATACCTGTAACATCCCAACTTTTGACTTTAAAAATCTTTTTAATTAGTTGCTAGTTAAAAATCTCACCATTTGAATTTTATTTGAATTAAATTTAATGTGATTAATCTCAACATCAAAAATGGCCAAAATTATTTTATTTTTATTCCATGGGCTTGGATATATTTTCTAGATTTTTTTGAATTTTTTTTGAGTTCATTTGCTATTTGCATTTTTTTGGATTTTCTAAAAAGAAAAATGAAATTAAATCCCTGGGAACAGTATTGGGCCCACTCCCGCGCGGCAGCCCAGCCCACCGCTCGCCCCGCCTACCCCTTTTCGATGGCCGACGCGTGCCTTCTCCTTTCGATCGGACGCGCCAGCGCCATCCCGCCCTCCTCCGCTCAATCTTCGCCGCGTGGCCTCGCCCGTTGATCTGGCCGCTAGCTCGCCCGCGCCTCTCTGTCGCTGCCAGGTGGGACCGCCGCAATGTCGTCTCCCCGTGCCTCCCTTCTTCCTTCTCCCGCGTTGCTCGCCCTGGGCCGCCATTGCCGCTTCTCCCGAGTTCGTCCGACAACAGGAAATCTGTTGAGATTTCTTCACACCGACCCCACCAATTTGTAGCCGTATCTCTCCTATACTCATCCCCAACCGAATCCACCTCCAATTCGGCAAGGATCCCCGAGAATCAAGGGATTCCCGATCGTGGCCGTTTCGGACACGATTTGGGGCTTTCCAATCCAGCCCCTCCTGAGCCCTATAAAGTCCCCCTAGAGGTTCCCCTCTCCCTCCTCATCCCGGCGCCGCCACCCTCGTCCTCCCTCTCGCTCCAGAGCCACTATAATTCCCTTTTCCCCTTTTGTCACCGCCATCGGGATTTTGCCAATTGCGCCGCCGCCGTTGACGCCCTACCCTCGCCGACCTCGCCTTCGTGCTCAGCAAGGCCTAGGGCAGCTCGGGTGCACCTTCTCTTCGCTGGAGCGCCATTGTCGCCGTCGTGCGATAAAAGCCGCAACCTCACCGCCGGTCGTCGCCGTCATTGCCAGCCGCTTGTAAGGGTACCCCCAGGTTCGTAATAGCGTAGGAAACAATCTAGTACACTCCGCCGCTGGCGAGCCACCGCCGATCGCCGACGCCAGGTTCCCGAGCCGCCGCTGTTGTCGTCGCCCACCTCGGCCAAGGCGTCGGCCTTGGTCTTGGTGTGTCGCGCGCAGGCGCCGCGTCACCCTAGCCCACCGCGCTAGCTCTCCCTCTGCTCGGTGGACTCAGTCAACCGTGGGCCGAGAGGCTGACATGGGCGGCCCACTTGTCAGTTTTCTTTTAAAATTAATTATTTTTCTCGGTTGATGCAAGCATTGCGCAATAATCCTTTTTTCTTTATAAAAATAATTCATAAAATCAAACTAAAATTTAAATTAGGGTTTTAATTTATTTTCAAACTTCCAAAGCCCATAACTTTTGCATCCGAACTCCGATTGAGCTCATTCAAATTTGTAAATTCATATAAAATAAGATCTATTTAATGGTGAATTTTATTTGATTTTTGGATTTTGTTTTGCATGTATTATTTATTTATTTTTATTTCTTTTGCCTCGTTTACGAGTAGACGTCGATACTTCGAGAAATTTTAAAGAAGGAGCACCTCAAGATCAAGATCAGTACCTAGACCTATTTCATGGCAAGTTATACCTTTGGTCATGGTGCACCCAGTTTTTAAATTACATTGATTCAAATTATTGCATTATATTTTAAGTATTTATTTAAATGATTTTGGATGTAGTTAATAATCCAATTTGTTATATCCACCTTGTCAATTGTATGTCATATTCCTTTGTCACCGAAAATTGGTTCCTTACTAGTTGGTAATATCATAGCATCAACGTGGGTTGGTTATATACGATTAGACTGCTTAGCCATGCCACGAGTCATCATTTCATGTGAGTCGCAAATATAAATCTGACTAATGGAATATGAAATAAATGTGTAATAAAAATGTATATGTTGTGTGCTATTACTCATTGATGGCATGTGTTGCACTTAACCAACATGGTGGGAAAAGATTTAGACTGAGGCAGGTGGTGGATTCTGTGTGATCGGTGGAGCTTTGTGTTGGGAATAATAAAACTGTGTGATTTAGTTACAAATTAGAAGTCTTGCCTTGATCAATTAAGGACTTCACTTTGTGCGTCATTGAACAGAGTCTTACTGTACAACCACATGCCTAGTATGGGCTGGGCCTAACTTAGTAAGTAATGGAATCTTGACGTTGACAACTCAGGTTGTAATTTAAGCTGTGTGATGGGCTGGAGGTGTGATAGGTCACATCGCGGGACGGTTCGCTGCATCCTTGTCCAACGATGTGTGTCGTACCAAACGCTGTGTGTATCAGTTGGACGGCAGTAAAACATATCGAGAGTGTCAATGTTTGAGACGAAGTTTCTGAAAGGTTTTGTTATGACCAGTGTTGGCCACACTGATTGTATCGTGTGGGTAAAGTGTACAACCTCTGCAGAGTGTTTAATCAATCTATTCGTATAGCCGCGTCCTCGGTCATGGACATGCTCGGGGATTTCACACGAGGGGTAGATTTTCATAAAACCATTGGGAATGGTCAGCTGGGTGAGATAACTCGTGCAGCTGTGTGAATAACTTGATTAGACTTTGTGCCCTTTGTGAAATCTAATCTTAATCTATTATTGTTTATTTGTTTTGAATTATGTTTTCAATCTATTATTTGTATTCCATTGCAAATGTTGCATTTCCGCAAAAGAACCACAGAAGTCATTCCTTTGGAATAAGCCATCATCTATAATTGCATTCTGTGGTATGACTTGCGAGTACATCGTGTACTCATCCTTGCTAATCAAATCAACAGAAGTAGAGGAGTCATCGCCTGCTTTTGAAGAGGATTTCTACAGAGGTTGATCGTTAGGGTCTTGATCCAAGTCAGTTGCCTGTGGTGAATTGATAGGATTCCGCTGGAGTTTACTTTGTTTTCGCTGCAGTTTATTTCATTATTGTCAGCCTTGCAAGGCTTAATAATTGTAAAACTCAACCTTAAGGTCACAACAGTTATTTGTTATTAAAATTACTCGTTTATCTATTATTTTGTTGTATGGAAGTGATATTTCATCGATGTTGACACTGTGTGCACTAGCGTGATCCTGGACTAGTGCAGAATACACAAAGGGTCCATATTTGCATATTTGGGCCCCGACAGAGGTGGTATCAGAGCCATACTAACTGTAGGTCTTGACCTTAGTTAGATCGGTGGTCCTAGTGAGTCCAAACTATTTTCTAAAGCAAAATTAACTTGCAAGATTAATTGAACTCCTTAGCTCATCTAATATCTCTCTTGACTCAACTATTGCTGAAGTTCTTTCTCTCCCCGTTGTTTTAAAGTTGTTCATACCCTCTTGTCCGTCTTGACAGATGCATCGTCTTCACAGCTATGGAGAGCGCTATGGAGGACTCGCCGCTGAACTCTGGAAGTTCTTGCAAGTACTTGGAGAATTTGACCGTCCGATGTACCGTGGCAGTACTTGGATCGCGAACGGCCGAGACTGTGGAGTGATTTGCCGTTTGACCATCTACGCCAGGAAGGACACCAAGGCAAGCAAGCTCCTGAACATCTCATCCCGGAGGTGTATCTGGATTGAAGCAATTCAGAAGTCTTCACGCCTCGCCATTATGAGGATCGGCAACATCTACGCTCGAGAGTTTCGAGACACCGTCTTCTGTATCCACCCTCGCTCTTCCACCGTGGATCTTGTTGCACGCCACCGCTCACGGAGGAGAAGGTAAAGCCACCATTGTGCACCTTGCCCGATTCACGCAGCCCAGAGGAATCATTGAGTTAGCCGCCACAGAGCTGGAGTGTGTCTTCGAGACCCTTTAGAGAGTAGAAGAAAGGATCGCCATTCTGGAGGAAACTCTCTATGGTCAGCATGAGTACAAGGAAGACCCTAAAGAAGAAGACCCAGAAGAAGCCGAGGAACCGGATGATCCAGAAGAACCCAAAGAACCAGCAGAACCAGAGGAGCTAGTCAGACTCGCACTGTGGACGCTTGCTCTGTTGCACCATCCCGGGCATCATGATCGCTTTGCAAAGATGTCGTCGTTTCTGTGTCTACAGAGGCGGCAAAGACCGCTGTGGCTACGAATGCTATCTCATCGAGTAGTCCGTTCGAGTTTGTTTCAGGTTTAGGCAGTCTTAGTTTGAGAGTCGCCCTTTAGGCGGTTGTTTGTGTGCTAAGATTCGTCCTTATTTTCTTGTGTGCAAGTATGAGCTGCAGAGGCCCTTAGGCATTTGTTGCAAGCCATACTATTATCTTAATTAAAATAAGTGTTTCAGTTGAGCTTTCTTGAAAGTGTGTTTGTGGGTTTTACCTGCCCCGCTTAGTTCTAAAACTTATCTTGTGCTTGCTACCTTATCTAACCTATGGAGCTTCATCAGATGGTTCAGGCTCATCAAGCTTCTGCAAGTGGTTCTGGTACCCCAGTGTCGGAAGGTCAGGAGCAAACCCCCGCATCAGCGTTCCACCTCAAGCACCTTCACTTGATCTGCTGAATTTTGGAGCATTCATGGCAGCTCAGACTCAGCTGATGTATACCATGATGAACCAGATGCAAGCTATGAACAACCAGAACAACAACAACCATCATCACAATGGAGCCCCAGCTGCACATGGTCAAAATGGATCATCCAAGTTGGCCGAGTTCATGAGGACCCGTCCACCAACCTTTTCTGGACATGTTTCACCAGTGCAAGCAGATGATTGGCTTCGTGTCATGGAGAGGAAGCTGCTGATCACCCAATACAGCGATCATGAGAAAGTTATGTACGTCACTCACCAGATGGAAGGTATAGCTGCCGAATGGTGGAAAAACTTCTGTGCAGTGCAAGAGACGCCACAAGACATTACCTTGGAAGAGTTCTCAACTGCTTTTCGCTAGTACCATGTGCCAGAAGGATGAGTTCCGTGCTCTCAAGGAAGGAGGAATGTCAGTGACTGACTACCTCAACAAATTCTCACAAATTTCTCGCTATGCTGCAGAAGATGTCGCCACCGACAAGGCTTGTCAAAGTTGTTTCTTAAAGGGATTGAATACTGGACTACATGTAAACCTGATTGCCCACACCTTTCCTGATTTCCATGAGATGATCAACAAAGCTTTGATTCTTGAGGATAAGCGCAAGGAACTGGAAGATCACTGCAAGCGCGGAATGGCTCAGTAAGGAAGTCACCAACCACAGCTGAAGGCAAGAATGGTTCCACCGTAGTTTAGCCATTTTCCACCCCATAATTCTGTCAGACCACCCACACCAACTTCGGCACCTCGTCCAGTTGCCCAGAACATCCGCAACCCCGCACCAGTCAACCCCAATCTAGGAAGTAACCCACAGAGTGGACCCAGAGTTTGTTTTACCTGCCGTTAGCCAGGGCCTTTCGCTAACCGATGTCCGCAGAATGGAACTATCACTCCAGTACGCTTCAACCTTGGAAATACACCAGCCAAGACACCAGTACAGGGTAACCATCAAGGAACTTCTCAAGCTACCGGTCAACCTGGAGGAGTCCCGCAATCAGTGGTCAGAGGCCGTGTCAACCATGTCACTCTGGAAGGAGCTCAGGAAGCACCCGACGTTGTACTGGGTAAGTTTCTAGTAAATTTAGTACCTGCATCAGTTCTGTTTGATTCTGGAGCTTCGCATTCGTTTGTTTCTGGAGTTTTTACAACTAAGAATAACTTGGAAGTTATGTATCTTAAGCACACTCTGTTAGTCCACTCGCTTGGAGCAGAGCTAAGTTCTTAGGTGGGATGTTTAGAAGCTAAGTTACTCATAGATGGAGTTGAGTTTTTAGCCAACCTAATAGTTCTAAACACCCAGACCATAGATGTCATCCTTGGCATGGATTGGTTATCCAAGCACAAAGCTGTGCTAGATTGTGGCCGAAGAGCCGTAACAATCGAGGATGCCAATGGAAGAAAAGTGAGGTTTTTAGCCACCTCAGTACGTGATGGACATTTGGTAGTCAACAGTCTGAAGACAGTTTCTTTGGAAGATGTACCTGTAGTCAAAGATTACCCAGATGTGTTTATAGAAGAATTACTAGGAATGCCACTGGACCGTGACATTGAGTTTATCATCGATCTAGTGCCAGGAACCCACCAATCTCTAAGAGACCCTATTGGATGCCAGCCGATGAACTTGTGGAAATGAAGAAGCAGATAGAAGAGCTTCCAGAGAAAGGTTTTGTAAGACCTAGTTCGTCGCCATAGGGAGTGCCGGTTTTGTTTGTAAAGAAGAAAGATGGAAGCATGAGGATGTGTATCGATTATCGTTCTCTTAATGAAGTCACCATCAAGAACAAGTACCCATTGCCCCGAATTGATGATTTGTTCGATCAGATGAAAGGAGCCAGAGTGTTTTCAAAGATCGATCTGCGATCAGGATATCATCAGTTGAAGATTTGTCCTAAGGATATACCGAAGACTGCCTTCTCAACTCAGTATGGACATTATGAGTTTCTAGTCATGTCTTTTGGACTGACTAATGCCCCTGCCTATTTCATGAACATGATGAACAAGGTATTCATGGAATACTTGGATAAGTTTGTGGTAGTGTTCATTGATGATATTTGGGTATACTCCAAGTCAGAAGAAGAGCATGCTGAACACCTGAGACTAATCCTGGAAAAGCTCAGAGAGCATCAGTTGTATGCCAAGTTCAGTAAGTGTGACTTTTGGAAGAAGAAAGTCGATTTTCTCGTTCATGTGATGACAGCCGAAGGAGTAGCAGTTGACCCTGGAAAAGTCAAAACGGTATTGCATTGGGAGCAGCCCAAGACCGTTACTCAGATTCGTAGTTTCTTGGGAATGGCAGGATATTATCGCCGCTTCATCGAAGGATTCTCAGCGATTGCTAAGCCTCTTACGCAATTGTTGAAGAAAGAGAAAAAGTTCACTTGGACTCAGCCTGCGAAGGAAGTTTTCAGTAGTTAAAGAAGCGTTTGACTACAGCCCCTATGCTGATTTTGCTAGACATTCGCAGGGATTTTGATATCTATTGTGATGCTTCGCGTCAAGGATTAGGATGTGTCCTTATGCAAGAAGGCAGAGCTGTCGCTTACGCGTCAAGGCAATTAAGACCTCACCAGGAGAATTATCCCACCCGAGATTTAGAATTAGCTGCCGTAGTGCATGCCTTGAAGATTTGGTGTCATTACCTCATCTGTAATCGCTGTGAAATTTACATAGATCATAAAAGTCTGAAGTACATCTTCACTCAGTCTGATCTGAACATGAGACAAAGAAGATGGCTGGAATTGATGAAGGATTATAATCTTAGAATTCACTATCATCCTGGTTAAGACAATGTAGTTGCAGATGCATTGAGTCGTAAGAGCTACTGCAATGCTTTGGAAGCAAAAGAGTTGTGTTCGGAACTTCAGGAGGAACTCCAGAAGCTGAAGCTAGAAGTGGTATCTGAAGGATTTGTGGCTAGTCCGAAAGTCCAGTCTACTATGGAGAAACAGCTTTGTGAAGCTCAACCAATGGATTCTGAGTTATCAGAAATCAAGAAGAAGATGGTAGAACGAAAATTCAAAGATTTCACCCTAGATGAGCAAGACATACTGTGGGTCAATGGACGTATCTGTATACCAGATATTGATGGTTTGAGACAGCTAATTCCGAAGGAAGCCCACGACTCCAAGTATTCGATTCACCCTGCAAGTACTAAGATGTATCAGGGTGTCAAGAATAAGTTATTGGTGGCCAAACTTAAAGAGAGACGTCGCCGAGTTCGATGCCTTGTGCGACGTGTGTCAGAAGGTAAAAGCAGAGCATCAGAGACCAGCAGGTTTGTTACAACCACTGAAGATTCTAGAGTGGAAGTGGGAAGAAATCGATATGGATTTCATTACCGGGTTACCCAGGACACAATTGGGTTACGATTCGATTTGAGTAATAGTGGATCGTTTGGCTAAGGTTGCCCATTTCTTGTCAGTCAAAACCACTTACTCAGAAGAGCGCCTTGCAGAATTGTTTATGTCAAAGATCGTCAGTCTACACGGTGTGCCTAAGAAGATAGTGTTAGATCGAGGATCTCAGTTCACCTCTCATTTCTAGGAGAGTCTGCATGAAGCCCTGGGAACTCATCTAAATTTCAGTACTGCGTATCATCCTCAGACAGATGGGCAGACTGAAAGAGTGAACCAGATATTGGAGGACATGTTGAGAGCCTGTGCTCTAGCAAATGCTACCAGTTGGGATAAGAGTTTGCCGTATGAAGAATTCTCTTACAATAACAGTTATCAAGCTAGTTTGCAAATGTCACTATTTGAAGCTTTGTATGGTCGTGCCTGTAGAACACCCCTGAATTGGTCAGAAACAGCTGAACGTGTGGTGTTCGAGTCAGATATTATTCAAGAAGCTGAAGAACAAGTTGCTATGATCAGAGAAAGATTAAAGATAGCCCAGTCCAGGAAGAAGAGTTATGCTGATAATCGCCACCGTGACATGATGTTTGAACCAGAAGATTTTGTGTATCTTCGAGTACTCCACTCAGAGGTGTCAGGAGATTCCATGCCAAAGGGAAGCTTGCCCCTAGGTATGTGGGACCGTTCAAGATTCTGGAACACCGTGGAAAGGTCTCTTACCAGTTGGAGCTACAACAGTCATTGGCAGGAGTGCACAATGTCATTCATGTCTTTCAGTTGAAGAAATGTCCCGTGTGCCAGAAGAACAAACACCGTTGGAATCAATCGAGCTGAAAGTAGATCTCACTTATAAAGAGTAGCCCGTCAAGATTTTGGATGTCGTAGAGCGCCGTACCAGAAGCAAGATCGTTCGTTTCTGGAAAGTGCAGTGGAGCAACCACTCAAAAGGCGAAGCAACGTGGGAACGTGAAGAAGAGTTGAAATCCGAGTTTCCTAGCCTTTTCTCTAGCTAGCCTGAATCTCGGGGTCGAGATTCATTTAAAGGGAGAGGTTTGTAACATCCCAACATTTGGCTGTAAAAATCTTTTTGATTAGTTGCTACTTGAAATCTCACCATTCGAATTTTATTTGAATTAAATTTAAAAGCTTAATATGGACTTTAATAACAAAAGGATTTAATGTGATTAATTCCAACATCAACAATGGCCAAAATTATTTTATTTTGATTCTATGGGCGTGGATATATTTTCTAGATTTTTCTGGAATTTTTTCGAGTTCATTTGCTATTTTCTATTTGCTATTTGCATTTTTGGATTTTCTAAAAAGAAAAATCAAATTAAATACTGGAACAAAGGTCTTGGTCACAGCCTTGTGTGGCACACTACCGCGGCGGCGACCCGGACCGCCGCCTTCGCCCGCCCTTTCCGATGGCCGACGCGTGCCCCCTCCTTTCGATCGGACGCGCCAGCGCCATCCCACCCTCCTCTGCTCGATCTTCGCCGTGTGGCCTCGCCCGCGGATCTGGCCGCTCACTCGCCCGGGCCTCTCTGTCGCTGCCGGGTGGGACCGCCGCAACGTCGTCTCCCTGCGCCTCCCTTCTTCCTCCTCGCGCGTCGCTCGCCCTCGGCCGCCATTGCCGCTTCTCCCGAGTTCGTCCGACAACAGGAAATCTATTGACATTTCTTCGCGCCGACCCCACAAATTTGTAGCCGTATCTCTCCCATACTCATCCCCAACAGAATCCATCTCCAATTCGGCAAGGATCCCCGAGAATCAAGGGATTCCCGATCGTGGCTGTTTCGGACGCGATTTGGGGCTTTCCAATCCAGCCCCTCCCGAGCCCTATAAAGACACCCTAAAGGTTCCCCTCTCCCTCCTCATCCCAGCGCCGCCACCCTAGTCCTCCCTCTCGCTCTAAAGCCACCGCAATTCCCTTTTCCCCTTTTGTCGCCGCCATCGGGATTTCGCCATTGTGCGCGTCGCCGTTGACGCCCTGCCCTCGCCGACCTCGCCTTTGTGCTCAGCAATTCCTAGAGCACCTCGGGCGCACCTTATCTTCGCCGGAGCACCGTTGTCGCCGTCGTCCGACAAAAGCTGCAACCTCACCGTCGCTTCTTCCTCACCGCCAGTTGCCGCCGTCGTTGCCCGCCGTTGGTAAGGGTACCCCCAGGTGCGCAATAGCGTGGGGAACAATCTGGTACCCTCCGCCGCCGATCGCCGCCGCCCTTAGTTCCCGAGCGTCGCCGCCGTCGTCACTGTCCACCTCAGCGTCGCGTCAGCCTTCGGAGCTGGCGTGTCTCCTGCGTGTGCGCCGTGTGTGCGCCGCGTCACCCCAGCCCACCGCGCTAGCTCTCCCTCGGCTCAGTGGACTCAGTCCACCGTGGGCTGAGAGGCTGACAGGTGCTGTGTGCTATTACTCATTGATGGCATGTGTTGCACTTAACCAATAGGGTGGGAAAAGATTTAGACTGAGGCAAGTTGTAGATTATGTGTGATTGGTGGAGCTTTATGCTGGGAATAATAAAACTGTGTGATTTAGTTACAAATTGGAAGTCTTGCCTTGGTCAATTAAGGACTTCACTTTGTGCGTCATTGAACTGAGCCTTAATATACAACCACATGCATAGTATGGGCTGGGCATAACTTAGTAAGTTATAGAATCTTGACGTTGACATCTCAGGGTGTAATTTAAGCTGTGTGGGTCACATCGTGGGACGGTTCGCTGCATGCCTGTCCAGCTATGTGTATCGTACTAAACATTGTGTGTATCGGTTAGACGGCAGTAAAGCATATCGGGAGTGTCAATGTTTGAGACGAAGTTTTCGAAAGGTTTTATTATGACCAGTGCTGGCCACAATGATTGTATCGTGTGGGTAACTGCAGAGTGTTTAATCAATCTATTTGAATAGCCGCATCCTCGGTCATGGACATGCTCGGGGATTTCCCACGAGGGGTAGATTTTCATAAAACCATTGGGAATGGTCAGCGGGTGAGATAACTCGTGCAGCTGTGTGAATAACTTGATTAGACTTTGTGCCCTTTGTGAAATCAAATCTTAATCTATTATTGTTTATTTGTTTTGAATTATGTTTTCAATCTATTATTTGTATTCCATTGCAAATGTTGCATTTCCACAAAAGAACCACATAAGCCATTCCTTTGGAATAAGCCATCATCTATAATTGCATTCTGTGGTATGACTTGCGAGTACATCGTGTACTCATCCTTGCTAATCAAATCAACAGAAGTGGAGGAGTCATCGCCTGCTTTTGAAGAGGATTTCTACGAAGGTTGATCGTTAGGGTCTTGATCCAAGTCAGTTGCCTGTGGTGAATTGATAGGATTCCGCTGGAGTTTACTTTGTTTTCGCTGCAGTTTATTTCATTATTGTCAGCCTTGCAAGGCTTAATAATTGTAAAACTCAACCTTAAGGTCACAACAGTTATTTGTTATTAAAATTACTCGTTTATCTATTATTTTGTTGTATGGAAGTGATATTTCATCGATGTTGACACTGTGTGCACTAGCGTGATCCTGGACTAGTGCAGAATACACAGAGGGTCCATATTTGCATATTTGGGCCCCGACAGAGGTGGTATCAGAGCCATACTGACTGTAGGTCTTGACCTTAGTTAGATCGGTGGTCCTAGTGAGTCCAAACTATTTTCTAAAGCAAAATTAACTTGCAAGATTAATTGAACTCCTTAGCTCATCTAATATCTCTCTTGACTCAACTATTGCTGAAGTTCTTTCTCTCCCCGTTGTTTTAAAGTTGTTCATACCCTCTTGTCCGTCTTGACAGATGCATCGTCTTCAGAGCTATGGAGGACTCGCCGCTGAACTCTGGAAGTTGTTGCAAGTACTTGGAGAATTTGATCGTCGATGTACCGTGGCAGTGCTTGGATCGTGAACGGCCGAGACTGTGGAGTGATTTGCCGTTTGATCATCTACGCCAGGAAGGACACCAAGGCGAGCAAGCCCCTGAACATCTCATACCAGAGGTGTATCTGGATTGAAGCAATTCAGGAGTCTTCACGCCTCGCCATTATGAGGATCTGCAACATCTACGCTCGAGAGTTTCGAGACACCGTCTTCTGTATCCACCCTCGCTCTTCCACCGTGGATCTTGTTGCACGCTACCTGTCTACGGAGGGAGAAGGTAAAGCCACCATTGTGCACCTTGCCCAGTTCGCCGCAGCCCAGGAGGAATTATTGGAGTTAGCCGCCACAGAGCTGGAGTGTGTCTTCGAGACCCTTCAGAGAGTAGAAGAAAGGATCGTCATTCTGGAGGAAACTCTCTATGGTCAGCATGAGTACAAGGAAGACCCTGAAGAAGAAGACCCAGAAGAAGCCGAGGAACCTGATGATCCAGAAGAACCCAAAGAACCAGCAGAACCAGAGGAGCTAGCTGTACCTCCACCAGGGACGCCTGCTCCTGTTGCACCAGTCCCGGGGCATCATGATCAGTTTGCAAAGATGTCAGGTCGTTTCCAGGTCTACAGTCAGGGCTACGAATGCTATCTCATCGAGTAGTTCATTCGAGTTTGTTTCAGGTTTAGGCAGTCTTAGTTTGAGAGTCGCCCTTTAGGCGGTAGTTTGTGTGCTTAGATTCGTCCTTATTTTCTTGTGTGCAAGTATGAGCTGCAGAGGCCCTTAGGCATTTGTTGCAAGCCATACTATTATCTTAATTAAAATAAGTGTTTCAGTTGAGCTTTCTTGAAAGTGTGTTTGTGGGTTTTACCTGCCCCGCTTAGTTCTAAAACTTATCTTGTGCTTGCTACCTTATCTAACCTATGGAGCTTCATCAGATGGTTCAGGCTCATCAAGCTTCTGCAAGTGGTTCTGGTACCCTAGTGTCGGAAGGTCAGGAGCAAACCCACGTAGAAGCAGTTCCACCTCAAGCACCTTCAGTTGATTTGTAAAATTTTAGAGCATTCATGGCAGCTCAGACTCAGCTGATGTATACCATGATGGACTAGATGCAAGCTATGAACAACCAGAACAACAACAACCATCATCACAATGGAGCCCCAGCTGCACATGGTCAAAATGGATCATCCAAGTTGGCAGAGTTCATGAGGACCTGTCCACCAACCTTTTCTGGACATATTTCACCAGTGGAAGCTGATGATTGGCTTCGTGTCATGGAGAGGAAGCTACTGATCACCCAATACAGCGATTATGAGAAAGTTCTGTGCGCCACTCACCAGATGGAAGGCATAGCTGCCGAATGGTGGAAAAACTTATGTGCAGCGCATGAGACGCGTTAGGGAGGAGTTGGCGGCAGTCGGAAGCGGACGGCCACTGGGGCTAAATGGCGGCGATGATGACCGAAGGGAGGGGAGAACCTGGGGAGAGGCACCCGAGCATCAGGGCGGCGTGGGGAAGCTTACCGTGCCGTCTGTGTTGGCGGAGGAGCTCGGGAGGAGGCCGGCGACGGGAGACGAGGTGGCGCGGGAAGGAAGCAGGCGGTGGCGACCTGGGGAGGTGGGGAGCTCCGGCCAGTGGATGGGGGAGGTAGGGGGCGCCGAGGAGAAGCGGCAGGAGCTGGCGACTGGGCCGAGGCAGCTACAGGGGCGGCCGACGGCGGAAGGGGGACCTCGGCCGGAGGGGGAGAAGGGGAACAAAAACTGGCAATTTGCTGGAGGACTTACCAGAGAAGAGGGGGAAGCGGGGCAGGGAGCACGGGAGGAGGCTGGGCTATTTATAGTCGATGGAGAGGGGAGTGGAGCCGGGGAGGTGGCGGCGATGATGGTGACGGGGTGGGGACAACGGCATGGCGCGGCGGAGCAGGTGGAGTAGGCGGTATGGGCGATGGAGTGGACGACGTTGACGGGGGTACACCGCATGGCTCGGACCAGGCGGAGGCGCGGCGCGAAAAGGACGGTGCCGGTGGCGGTGGCGAGGAGGCAGCGTGGCGGTCACGGGGGGCGGTGTGGCGGGAGCAGGTGGAGTGGGGGCGGTGCGGCAGTTGTGGGGGCGGTGCTGCAGAGGAGAGAGGACAACACTCGGGGAGGAACTGCGGGCCGAGCGAAGAAGAGGGAAGAAGCTGTGCGGAGAAGGCCCGGGAAGAAGAAATTAGGCGATGCGGCCAGGAGTCGGGGGAAGAAAGAGGCAGGCCGAGGGAGTAGAGTCGGGCCGGGAGAGGAGAAATAAGTGGAGGGGGTTGATGCGGCTGGGCCGGGCGAAGGGAAAAAGGGGAAAGGGGAGGGGCGCTGCGGTCGGGCCGGGACGAAAGGACAGGTTGGGCCGGGAAGTCGGCCGGTGGAAGAATATGAAATGTGGGAGGGAGAGACGCGGGCCGAGCCGGGAAGAGGGAGAACAGGCCGGGGAGAATGGGCCGGCCGGGAGGAAATGGGGGGAGAAAGATAAGTGGGTCGGAAATATCCAGGCTGGCCCAAGCAAAATAAAGGGAGATAAGATTTTGAGAGGAGTCCAAAATCTGAAAAGAGTGAATTCAAATCAAATTTTGAATTCGGAATTTGAAGGGAGGTTTGAAACACAAACCCAAGCTTAGATGAAACTTGAGTATTCGGAATTTCAAATGACAAAACGAAAAACGAAAACGAACGGTAGGCACTATTTGCCATCCGAAAACGGAACATCACAAGTACTCAGGCTATATCCAAGTGTACGTGAACCTATAGGGTCACACGGTTAAAGGGCTAGGATTTAATTAATTTGGATGGTGATATGAATTCTTATGGGCCACGAATTCCTAATGGGCCTTAAAGTTCAAGACCCATCATGGATGTCTATATATAGAGGGGCGGTGGCATAGGGTTATTGGTGATTTTTGGAATTCTTAAAACCCTAATAGCCACACCTTCCTTATCCAATACCACGTAGCCAGTACTAGCACTCAAGTACGTGGTGTCCCTACCCCGTACTCATGGATACCTTGCAGGTGTTGAAATGAAGCATCAGCACTAGGATGATCCACAACTCGTGACGATCACAAGGAGCTGGAGGAGGAGACATGTGGCTAGTACGATTACCACCGCACCAACACGCTACATCGACTCTACTTCCGCTACGAGTCTGAGCGTCTAGTGGTAATCCCGTGATCTAATAGTAGCAGAGGTTCCTTGTTTACGTGGTAGATTTTTGAATTTGTGCTAGCGTAGCCTACCTGTATTTCATCACTTCCTTGGCATGTTTTGACCTGATTTTGGGCCACGATGAGTGGAAGAAAGGAGAGGGGGGGATCAATACAGGGAGAGGACCTCACCTTCCGTCTCTTCCCTCCCGTCAGTCTAGGCCTCACAGAAGCTGCTCTCTCGCTGTCCTCATCTCCTCTCGTGTCGTTGTCTTCCCTTTCCTCCAAGAGAGGACGGGAGGGAGAAGGCGAAGGAGACTCCTACGGTGTCCTAGGATTCAGGCGTGTGGTAACCCAGGGGTGGCGACGAAAGCGTGGAAGGCCGGGGGGGGGGGAGGGGCGGGAGGAGACAGAGATAACGTGGAAGGCGCGGAGGAGGGAGTGGTGGTGCAGCGACGGCGGGGGAGGAAGCGAGCGTGAGGGTGGGGAGGAGGCGAGAGATGTTAGGAGAGGGCAGGCGCGGGCGAAGGGGAGGGGGGATGGCGGTGAGGGCGAAGGGGAGGAGGCGGGCGGCGAGAGGGGGTGGTGTGGGCAAAGGGGAGAAGGAGGGCAGCAGGGGCGACGCAGGGGAAGGGGAGGAGGGGCGACGCGTGGAAGGGGAGGAGGCGGGTGAAGAGGAGGACAGGGTAGCCAACATGGAAGGTGGGGAAGAGGGAGTGGTGGCAGCAGCGACGATGGGGGAGGAACCGAGCGCAAGGGTGGTGCAACCGATGGCGGGGAGGAGGCGAGGATGTAGGCGCGACTACGGAAAAACGCCTTGTGATGTGTTAAGAGGTAGGAGGAGGCAGGATGGTTCGCGCAAGAACCAGCGCAGCCCAACGACCCGAGAAGCCCCCGAAGCTGACCCGATTGTTGTAAACGCGCAGCCACGCGATTGGTCTTAAATCGCAAATCCGGGGACGTGGAAGCCCAGAGGCTTCGGTCATTCCTCGCGCTATAAAGACTTTGTAAAATACAGAAAGATTCACGATCGGTGCCATTCCACGCATTATACTCAGCATGACGCTTACAGATAGTGAAAGGATTTTAAAGTACACAGTAATACACGACTTTGAATAATTCAAGTCCTGGTATTGCAAGAGAGTGAAACATTGAATAATCAGTGCATTGGACCAATTAGGCATGGCGTACAAAAATTGGCAGCTTTACTTTACAATGTGTGATTAATTAACGGGGGCCTCTAATTTGAGGTCGGCCTCACGGTAAATAAGTCACGCACGCCTCCTCTACTACTACGGTCCTACTCCTGCCCCTCCTTCCCCGTTCTATCCTTGTTTGGTTGGGCCAAAATATGTTTCTGGAAACATTGACACCAGTATATACGTCTCTTACACTGTGATTCCTTGGACGCGGATTAAGGTACGAGCAGCAACTGGCCAAGAACAATTAAGCTAGTCCAGATGATTCACGCATCGGCCATGCCTTTCCACAGATTAACTGCTTTACTATGCCTCGTGTAAAAACCGTCAGTGATAACGATAACGGCTTGGACCGCCTATTATGAGATTTTCTATAGTAGTGATCACTCGTGTAATTTCCATAAAAGATACCCAGCACGCCTGGGCGTACACACGAATAAGTGCCCTCAGACTTAACGAAGAGACATGTCTTGATGGCAGGTGACGCATTTTGTGATGCCAAGTAATCCACTAGTCAAGGTACGATTTGTAAACTAAAATCACTGGCTGGGCCGTATCGTCTTCGCCTCATACGTTTCTCGAAGCATTGACACCAGTATATACGTCTCTTACACTGTGATTCCTTGGACGCAGATTAAGGTACGAGCAGCAACTGGCCAAGAACAATAAAGCTAGTCCAGATGATTCACGCATCGGCCACACCTTTCCACAGATTCCCGTTCGGCGTCGGCGCGCCTGGCTCTGACTGCGCCATGCTCGGCTTCTAGCTCGCCTGCGGTGACACCGGAATGACGAGAAGAAGCTATTTTACGTTGATTTGGAGCTGCTCACCAAGGTCAGGTTCGAATGAAGATGAACATCTGATCTTACTGCTACAACACCACATCTCACAACATGGAGAGCACCAGCTGGGGACTGGACTTAACACGGACGCCTTGCAGAATCTCCGACGCTGGCAACAAGTTCTAAGCCGTAACACGAACAGGTGGGTCCACTGCTACAAAACATACTATAGAAGACGCTTTATCACAGACGATTCCTTGAGAACCGTCTGTGATAAGACGCCTCATCACAGACAGTTCCTTGAGAAACCGTCTGTGATAAAATTATCATAGACGATTCTTCGATAACCGTCTGTGATAAGCACCTATCACAGACAGTTTATGAATACAATCGTCTGTGATACTTCACAGACGGTTGTATACAAGAACTGTCTGTGATGATACGAGGCATCACAGACGGTTATTTTATCACAGACGGTTTCATAACAGAACTGTCTGTGATGCCTCGTATCATCAAGAACCATCAGTGATATTTCACAAATGATTCGTATTATAAACCGTCTGTGATATACAAGAACCGTCTGTGATATGCAGGCCCTATAAATAGATGCTCCCGACAGGGCCCCCTGCCCATTCCCATTTGAGCCACCAGCCAGCCTGCTGCCTCCTCTCCCCCATTGCGCCACCCTGCTGCCTCTCCTCCCCCATTGCGCCACCCAGCAGCCTCCTTCCACATTAATTGCTGCCCATTCTCATTTGAGCTGCCACCGCTGCTGCCTCCTCCCCCATTGCACCACTTGCTGCCTCCTCCTCCATTGCGGCAACCCTACTACATCCTCCCACATTGCACCACCTTAGAGAGGAGAAGGAAGGGAAGGAAGGAGGCAAGGGGAAAAGGAAAGGGATCCTTGAAAAAGAGAGGAGGAAAAAACTGAGTTTCGATGGTAATGATCTGTAACCCTTTATATTTGCTCTAGACTAGTCACTAATTTGTTTGGTCAATATGAAGGGTACTTCCGGTTTATTAATATAATTTAACACTAATTAATTTGTTACGTGCGTATACGTGTAGATGGATCAAAACTGGATGTACGTTGAGAACCGTGTGAGTGAAGAGTATATTAATGGCGTGTTTGTTTTTAGAAGAGCCGCCGAGCTGGATATGTTGAAGAATGGGATAAAATTTATGTACTGTCCATGCATTGATTGCGGTAATATGAAAATATTTAATAACCCAGCGTAGATCGAAACTCACTTAATACGAAGGGGTTTCAAAAAAGGATACACATGTTGGACCAGTCACGGTGAAGAGTAGATTATACCAGAAGTCAGTAATAACGATACCGCCGAGGAATTCAACGATATGCAGGATGTGGAATGTGCTTTTGATGAGGATAGGTCGCATGATGACAATCTGGATCAGATGCTACGCGATGCAGAAGGGAACTACAGTGAGAGAGAGTTTTGTAAATTCGATGGCTTAATGGAGGACTCAGGGAAACCTTTGTTCCCTGGCTGCAAGTCGGAATACACAAGGTTGTCAACCGTGCTTGAACTGCTGAGATTGAAGGCAAGCAATGGTTGGTTCGACAAGAGTTTTACGACATTGTTAGGTCTCTTAGCTGACATCCTTCCAGAGGGAAACATGTTGCCTAGCACGACCTAGCAAGCCAAGAAGGTTCTTTGTCCATTGGGAATGGAAGTAGAAAGAATACATGCAAATCCAAACGATTGTATCATCTACCGTAAAGAGTATGCAGACATGCATGCATGTCCTGTGTACCAAGCATTCCGATACAAGCGTAAGAATACTGCTAAGGCGAAGTAAGAACCTCCTGCTAAGATGTTGTGGTATCTGCGTGTGATCCCACGTTTGAAGTATTTATTTGCGAACCGAAAAGAGGCAAGATTGATGCGTTGGCACTCGGAGGAACATAAGAAAGATGGAAAGCTCAGACACCCTGCTGATTCTGCCTAGTGGAGAAACTTCGATCGGAGCTTCGAGGAGTTCGGTGCGGAACCAAGGAACGTAAGGTTAGGGTTGAGTACAGACAGAATGAATCCTTTCGTTAACATGAGCAGCCAACATAGTACTTGGCCTGTGAATCTATGTATGTACAACCTTCCTCCTTGGCTGTGTATGAAGCGAAAATACATTTTGATGTCGCTACTTATCCAAGGGCCGAAGCAACCTGGGAACGATATTGATGTGTACCTAGCACCACTGCGGGAAGATCTTGTGACACTTTGGAACGAATGGGTACAAGTATGGGATGCGTACAAACGAGAGAACTTCACTTTACGCGCCATGTTATTCTGCACCATCAATGATTTTTCTGCCCTTGGTAACCTGTCGGGGTTCAGTACAAAAGGAGCCAAAGCCTGTCCGCACTACTTAGATGGTACCGAGAGTGTATGGCTGAACAACTCGCGCAAAACTGTGTATATGTGTCACCATATGTTCCTTCCCAGGATTCACCCATACCACAAGATGAAGAAATAATTCGACGAAAATAAGGAAGACGGTTTAGATCCAAGAACTTTTAGAGGGAAAGAGGTCTATGACATGGTTAAGGATATCGATGTTGTGCTTGGGAAGGGACGTAAAGTAAGGACCCCTCAGAAAAACATCTGGAAGAAGCGGTCAATTTTTTAGAACTTGTCTTATTGGGAGCACTTAGAAGTTCATCACTTTATCGACGTCATGCACGTGAAGAAGAATGTGTGTGATAGCTTGATTGGTCTCTTACTGAACATTAGTGGTAAAACAAAAGACGGTGTTAACGCACGGTGTGACTTGGTTGATATGAACAAAAGAACCAAGTTAGCACCTAAAGAGACCGATAAAGGACGAACGTACCTTCTCCCAGCTTGCTACACTTTGTCCAAGACCGAAAGAAATGAACTGTGTCAAAGCTTGCATGGTGTGAAAGTTCCGTCCTACACTCCGCCAAGATAAGAAACTTGTTTCATGAAAGATTTGAAATTAATTGGTATGAAGTCTCATGATTGTCATGTGTCGATGACACAAATGCTACTCAAGGTAATTAGGAGTATCTTACCGAACAAGATCCGAGTGGCAATGTTTAGGCTGTGTTATTTCTTTAACTCAATTGCTTAGAAGGTCATCGTTCCCGAAAGACTCGATGCTCTGCAGGCCGAGGTGGTGACGACTCTATGTCATCTTGAGCTGTATTTCCCTCTGTCATTTTTCGATATCATGGCCCATCTCATTGTTCACCTTGTGAAAGAGATAAATATTTGTGGCCATATGTTCCTACGTCATATGTAGCCGTTCGAGAGATACATGGGAATTCTGAAGTCATAGGTACGGAATCGATCTTGCCCGGAGGGTAGTATCATCGAAGGTTATGCAACCAAAGAGGTCATTGAGTTCTGCATCGACTACATGGCTCAGGTGGAACCGATAGGCGTGCCTCTATCTCTCATGAGGAGAGGCTGGAGGGTATCGGGACCATCGGAAGGAAAGCAATCACTCCCGATCTCGATACGTACAAGCAAGCCCATTTCACGGTCTTGCAACACAAGACCCAAGTGTCCTCGTACATCGACGAGTACAAAGACATGGTACGCTAACGTAATCCGCACTCGGCCGAGGTTTGATCACGAGAGCACATCCGCTTGCTCAACGAATGGTTAAAGGTGTGATTCACTTGGAGGTCATCAAGTAATGAAACGCTGCTATGGTTGGCAAAAGGGCTAAAATTTACAATCATGACATGGCAAGGATACCACATAAATGGTTACACATTTTATACGGCAGCTCAGGATAGGAAGAGCACGATCCGTATCAGCGTGTCCGTGATAGATGCGCTTTCACGAAAGGGCTCAATACCACGGGCAAGTGGGTTGAACTCCTACTATGGGTTCGTAGAGGATATTTCGGAGCTCGACTATGTACTTTTTAAGATTCTCTGTTTCGATGCCATTGGGTTAAGCTTCCGCAGGGTGTGAAGGTCGACAAGTACGCCGTCACTACTGTGGACCTCAAACGTGTCGGATATAAGGATGAACCATTCGTACTCGCTAAGCAAGTTGTTCAGGTTTTTTATGTAACTGACCGGGCAAATAAGAACCACCACGTAGTTCTTCATGGGAAAAGAAGAATTGTAGGAGTTGAGAATGCCATGGATGAGGAAGAGTACAATCATTTTGACGAGTTGCCTCCTTTTGGAGACGACATTAGACTAGAGGAAGAACCCAGTGAGGAAGCTAGCTATATGCGCATCGATCATCATGAAGGATTATATTTCAATTAAGAATGTATTCCATTGTAATGTGATGTCAACGTGGAATTGTCATGTGTACGTTATGGACTTGTCATCTCTAATGTTGATGTTAATGCGGACTTCATTGTATCGTGGAGTATCAAATTTGGTTTCACTTGATTTGGAGTTAAGTTGAAATACATATGAGATTCTGAAGTCCCGTTTTGAACATGTGCTTACTAAAAAATTTCAAGCACAAATAACAATATTGCATAACCAAGTAAATCAACTCCTCCAGGCGCAAGCCATCCCTGTTAATTTGAGAGCAAGTCCTCCTCGACATCGGAGTAGCGTCGTGTCCACACACAATTCTGGACATGACGACGTTCAATTACCGATCGACGATATCGAGATAATGTACATCTCTGGAATACTCCAAAGATAGACCTATAGGACACCCTAGCTAATTGTGTACTGTTTTGTAGGAGCTGACGCCTTGCAAGCTCCAAGTGAGAATGGTCAGGTCCATTTCTATTGAGGCTGGGCGGGGTATGGTGTATCCATACCAGAAGGGCATGCGATCGTGCCCGGGCTTAGCACAGTGGTTACGCCAGGGTCCAAGTGGACTTGGTACATGAAAATTTCACTAGAGATTCCCCCGAACGAAGAAATCAGAACACTAGGAGATGCCATGTACACTTTTATCCAGTGGCCCAAGAAGGACATCGCAGTGGACCCTGCAGTGATGTAATATCGTTACGACCCTGCCTCTCCAATAGGACCCTCGGTGAGTCCGCCCCAACCTTCGCTTCAGAAGGCCGCCTCATCGATTCCCGTCGAGAAGACACCGAAGGGACAAGAAAAGCGTGTCACCATATCAGTCCCTGAGTCGTCCCACGAGAAGACGTACCGCATGCGTCTCGTTAAGGAGAAATCGATATCGAAGAAAATTCAGGCGCCTCCGAAGCCCGAAAAATACTCCTTCGGATGTCCGTTGGTCTCTGACACAGAACTAGACGGGTCGGGACTTGCTTGTCAATCTTTGCATGACTGGTACTTGCGTAAGACCCGAGAGGAAGGGGGCCATACTGGAATCAGCGTCAGATATGAGAGGGACCATTTTCTCCATGAGCTGGGCCACTTCGTCGTGGGCTTCGAGGACTTATTCGACCTATACAACCTGACTGCCCTCGACACCTCACTTCTACGATGCTGGATACTGTAAGTCTGTACAATCAATTTCTACACTCGCATGATACCTATAAATATCACAACTCATTGCTTATGTACAGATACATTATGAAATGTGCCCGTCGAATGAAAAAACCGGTGGGTTTTCTCGACCCACACGTGATCTCCGAGCAAACAATCAACCAAGACGCATCCTACGTTGAGAATTACATAAAAAGAGGATTGCTTGCTCTGGATGGCAAGGACTACATTATGGTGCCCTACAACCAGAAGTAAGTTCTTCACTACTTGCTATACAAATTTCGTTTGAACACATATATATTTATGACTATAGCGACATACATGAGTAGGTTTCACTGGATTCTTCTAATCATTGTACCAAAGAGGAACACGGTATTGTACCTTGATTCCCTACTCAACAAAAAGCACGACTTCACCATTCTTAAAGAAATACTCAACAGGTTTGTTCATTTCCTCTACACATAACTTTATTGTAGTCTTCTTTCGTTCGAAATGGACGATGATAACTTTTTAGAATCATGTAGGTCGTTCATCGGCTATGTTGCCGAGGGAGGGTCATACAAGGGATGTGATTTCCGGTACGCGCTACAACACAATAATCATATATCATACTTCGTAATATTGCGTCTCGAACTGACTGTACCTATATATGTAATTATATTTTTGTAGTGCCGCTAGCAAAAACAAGATCACCTATGCGCATTCTACGTATGCCATCATATGCAGCTATTGATTGGTTTTAGGAGTCACGATCCCCAGGTTTGTCAATCTCGTAATAATTATTTCCGAATTATAAATTTAAATATATATGCTTACTACTTTACTCCTGCTGTCGACAGGTCTTGAATATAGAGTTAAATGCACTCGACATGAATGAGGTCACGTACGTTCAAGGGGCGCTCTGCAGCTTCATCAAGGTGGACGTCGTTGAGAGACCATGTGAGTAGGGTCCCCGTTTGAGTGATGAGTATTTGACGCTGTGGTGAGAAGTTTGTGATTGAAATCATCGCGTTTGCGCTGCTGCTGGTTTGGTTCTGTAAGTGCGGAACTTCCGGTTCTGGAAAACGGAAGGTCCGATAATCGGAACTTCCACTTTGGTAAAATGGAACTTCCGATTATCCTGACGTTTTGGATTCTGTTACGAGTAATCGGAACTTTTGCACCTGGGATCGCGGAACGTCTGATAATACTAACGTGAGTCTTCTACTGTGACAAAAATCGGATTTTCGAATTAGGGATTTCGGACGATCCGATAATCGGAACTTCCGCAATGGTAAGTGCGGAACTTCCGATTGTGAACTGAAACTCCTTGTAATCATTCCTCTTTGTTTTGCCTCTGTAATCTTTGATTCGGATCAATGAAGTCTGAAGTTTTGGCTACTTGATTATGCATCTCTTCCTCTCTTTGTTTCTATGTTGAACTTCTAGGGTTTTGGTGAAAATCTTCGTTTCTTTTATGAGATTGCATGAAACTTGATATCTAGTCTCTTAGGGATATTGCTAACTTATCTTCAAAGTTTCATAAGCCAAGAATCTAAGAATCTTGCGTATTTTGGTTTTTCGTCTTTCTTGCAAAATACTCAAGAAATCCGATTTTGCTTTATTTAATAGATCTTTGTCTGCGATTTCTTCTCATGAGGTCAAGATGTTGTTTAGGATGATGTCCTGTGAGACTTGACCTGAGAAGAGCAGCAAATCAAAAGTATTTCGCATTTTTGAATCGTTTCCAGTACGCTCTGTTCTTCTGTTAGGACAATCGGAACTTCCGCCATCTAAGGTGCGGAACTTCCGATTTCCGGAACTTCCTCACCTGACTGGGCGGAACTTCCGATTGCTGGCAGAACAGCCTGAAACTTGTGTTCATTCTCTGATTTTGTTTTACTTCTTGTCTAGAGATTTCCAGAGGGCTTTGTAAGCTTGTTTAAATACAGTAAAGGGGAGTTCTTAATTTTAAGGCACCATTCACCCCCCCTCTGTTGCCATTTCGGTCCTTCAATTGGTATCAGAGCCGGTTAGCTCTTCCTTATAGATCTTAACCGGTCTGTTGAGCCATGGCAACGGATAAGTATTCCACCAAGCCTCCAGTCTTTGATAGCCTGGATTATCCCTTCTGGAAGAGCCGATTGGAAACATACATCCAGGCTCAGGGGTATGCCATCTGGAGAAAGGTGAAGGTTAGATTCGCTGTTCCTGCCGATGAGAACATCAATATGGGAAACATGCCCGATGTTGAGGCCAATGCTAAGGCCAGGAACATTATCATTCAGGGTTTGAGCGTATGAGTTTGATCGCATTTCTCATTTGTCTTCTGCTTATGACATCTGGGTGACCCTCGATGCATATCATGAGGTCACCACCCAGATTAAGACGGTTCAACAAGACCAGTTCAAGCGAGAATACAGCAAATTTGAGATACTTGCTGGTGAATCTCTTGATGAGTGCTTTTCGCTTTTCCATAAGATTTTGAGCAACCTCCGAGCGGTCGGTCTTACATACCCTGACTCGGATAACGCTCGACAGATGCTTTCTGCACTCGATCTTCGTGTTTGGGAGATGAAAGTGACTACTATCAAGGATAGCACGGACCTCTCGACCCTGACTCTTGACGCGCTTTACTCACGCCTCAAGACTCACGAGATTGACATTGTCTCTCGAAGGTCAAAGTCACAGTCGATGGCTTTAGTCACGGATCCCACCTCTAGATCTTCTTCTGAGTCGATACACGGGTTCTCCCTTGCTGCTCTCTGTGACATAACTGATGATCAGTTAGAGCAGCTTGAGGATGAACAGTTAGCCCTCCTAGCTCGGAAATTTTCCCATGCTTACAAGAGGAGGAGGGATGGAAAAAGAGGAGGTCCTGTGATTTGCTTCGAGTGTGGTGGCCCCAACCACATCCGAGCAAACTGCCCCAAGCTGGGGAAGGGCAAAGGTGACTACGACGGTTCGGGCAAGAACGACTACATCAACAAGAACCGCAACACGAAGTCCTCAGCACCTGACCAAGGCAAGAAGAAGTTCCACAACTTTGGGAAGGCAAAGAAGCTGTTCCATCGCGTTCTCACTGCCCTCGATGAACTTGACATCAGCGAGGTGGAGGGGTGGAGTGACGATGATGGAAAGGACGATCAAGATCCCAAGGACGACGGCAACTTCTCCTATGTGCTTCATGGCCCTCGGGGGCGATCTAAGCGACAATGAGTCAGACTGACTCGATGAGGTTCGCCGGCCGGGAAGGAAAGGTCGGATTGTAGACTCGGGTGTTCTCTTCATATGACCGGAGACTCGCTGGTTTTCTTCCCTAGCCCGTGCTCGAGGTGATGAGACGATCACCTTCTGGATATGCTTCATTTGGCGCGCCATCGCTAAAGGTACTGTGAGCATTAATAATTCTTTTATTTTGAAAGATGTTGCCTTAGTAAGTAAGTCGCAGATAATCTACTTTCGCCTCTCACCACCGATGACTTCGAGGTGAGCTTTAAGAAAACAATTGCAAAGTTCTTGATTCTTCTGTAGCCTAGTTTATGGATTTCTCGATATGAAAGGATTTTTCGTGCTGATTTTTCTGAGTCTTCTGGTGATCCTCTCAGGTACTTAGTTGCTTCTGAATCCCGTGATTTGACTTTCTGGCATAGGAGACTTGGTCATATAGGATTTGATCATCGACCCGAGTTAGCGTACCACGATCTCATTCGTGGTTTGCCGAACTCAAAATGGTCAAGGATCTTGTTTGTGCTCCTTGCCGACACGGAAAAATGGTTGCCGCTTCACATCCTCCAGTTACAGTGACTATGACAGATGCACCAGGTCAATCGCCCATATGGACACATAGGACCAACTAGAGTGCGATCGGAGGAGGAGTGGTACGTACTTGTCGTGGTCGATGACTTCTCGAGGTATTCTTGGGTGTTTTTCTTAGCCTCAAGGATGAGACGTTTTCACTTTTTCGAGATCTTTTAGTAGGCTTTCTGCTGAGCTCCGTGTGCATTACGAGCAATTCGCAGTGATAATGGCACCGAGTTCAAGAATTGCTACTTTGAGAGTTTCGTGGTGAGACAGTGTAGAGCACCGCCTCGCCTCCATACGCCCCCAAGAATGGCGTTGTGGAGAGGAAGAACCGCACCTTGGTTGAGATGGCGGACGATGCTTGATGAGTACTCTACACCTAGGAAGTTTTGGTGAGGCTATTGCTCTTTGCTGTCATGTTTCTAACAGAGTCTTTCTTCGGGCACTCTTGCATCGCACTTCTTATGAGTTGAGATATGGGCGAAAACCCAGCGTCTCGCATTTTCGTGTGTTTGGCTGCAAGTGTTTTATTTTGAAGTCTGGGAACCTAGATAAGTTCGAATCACGATCCAGTGATGGGATCTTTCTGGGTTACTCGACTTCTTCTCGTGCCTATAGAGTCTGGAACTGCGAGTCTAGTAAGTTGGTAGAAACCTGTGAAGTAACCTTCGATGAGGCCAGTCCGGGGACTAGGCCTGATATCTCAGGTTCTCTAGAGCAGTCCGAGTCTATCTTCAAAGAAGTTGAGGAGGATGGAGATGAGGGTAGTCTACCCAATCCAGTTCCTTCTCCTCTTCTTGAGGTGCCTTCTTCCACCGCACCTTGAGGAGATCAGCCCTTACCTTCTGCTTCTTCTGAAGCTAGTGGCTCTGTTCCTATCTCATCTGCTCATGAGGTAGAGGCCACTTCTTCATCTCATCCTGGACCTCTGAGACATATCCAAAAAGATCATCCTTCAGAGCAGATCATTGGAGACCTTTTTGAGCGAATCACACATTCCAAAGCTGGTTTGTCTCTCTTTTGTCTCCATTCTGCTTTCGTCGCCTCATTTGAGCCCAAAGACGTTTGTCATGCTTTAGCTGACGAGTCTTGGATAAACGCCATGCATGAGGAGTTGGAAAACTTTGAAAGAAACAAGGTCTGGTCCCTTGTTGAGCCCCCTTAAGGTCACAACATCATTGGGACCAAATGGGTGTTCAAGAACAAGCAAAGTGAAGATGGTTTAGTCATTCGAAACAAGGCTAGGCTGGTAGCTCAGGGGTACTCCCAAGTTGAGGGTCTAGATTTCGAAGAGACCTTTGCCCCTGTAGCTAGATTTGAAGCCATTAGAATCCTGCTTGCCTTTGCAGCTTCTAAGGGTTTCAAGCTTTACCAGATGGATGTCAAGAGTGCTTTCCTCAATGGCCTTATTGAGGAAGAAGTCTATGTCGACAAACCTCCGTGTTTCGAGAACCCCAAATACCCTAACCATGTCTACAGGCTTTCCAAAGCTTTGTATGGACTCAAGCAGGCTCCCAGAGCTTGGTATGAAAGGCTTAAGTCCTATCTGCTGAGTCATGGTTTTGAAATGGGTAAAATAGACAAGACCTTGTTCATCCGCCGTCTTGGCACTGATCTTCTGCTCGTCCAGATTTATGTGGATGATATTATCTTTGGCGGCTCCTCGCATGCTCTCGTCTCCCAGTTTTCCAATGTTATGAGCTCGGAGTTTGAAATGAGCATGATGGGCGAGTTGAGCTTCTTCCTTGGCTTCCAAATCAAACAGACTCGGGAAGGTACTTTTCTTCACCAAGGCAAGTACACTCGAGACCTCCCGAAGCGCTTCGACATGAATGATGGAAAGCCAGTATCAACTCCGATGGCATCTACAGCTGCTCTTGATCCAGATGAAGACGGTGAACCTGTTGACCAAAAGGAGTACAGGAGCATGATTGGCTCTCTCTTATACCTCACAGCCTCGAGACCAGACATACATTTCTCCGTGTATCTGTGTGCTCGGTTTCGGGCTTCTCCTCGCGTATCTCACCGCCAGGCGGTGAAGCGCATCTTTAGGTACCTTCGAGCTACCATTGACTATGGTATCTGGTACTCTTCCTCTTCTTGTCTATCTCTTAGAGCCTTCTCCAATGCAGATTTCGCTGACTGTAGGATAGATAGGAAGAGCACATCTGGCACTTGCCAATTCGTTGGCACTTCTCTTGTCTCCTGGTCTTCAAGGAAGCAATGTTACCTGTTGCACACCCATCGCAGAGGCCGAGTACGCTGTCGCACCGATTGTCAGAGCTAAGTGCTTTGATGGTCTCGACCTTGCAGACTTTGGGTTAGAAATCGACCGTGTTCCACTCTTTTGTGATAACACGTCGATGATTTGCATTGCCAAGAACCCAAAGGCAACATTCTCGGACCAAGCATATTGATATCGATATCACTTTCTTCGAGACCATGTAGAGAAGGGTGACATCGTGCTCGGGCCAGTGAGAGTGACGACCGCTATCGATATCTTCACCAAGCCTCCGGACGACTCTCGCCACTCTGCGGGGAGAGCTTGGGGTGGTTTGTCCTTATGGACTGTTGTGAAGGGGAGTTTGGGTTTTACTACTGTATTATATTTTAATTATGCTCTTACTCCTTTCTGTTGCATTGCATTTGGGTGCATTGGGTCTAGTCCTTCCAGCATAGGTTAGAATGGTTCTCTTGCCGAGCTACTTAGACTGTTTGTTCTTATCTTGTGCTTCTAGGATACTGCTTATTAGCTGTTCCTCTTCTCACTAGGTTGAGCTTACTCACTTCTTATAGGTTCTAGCGAGGGTCAGGCCACCCTTGGGTAGACAGGGATAGTGTTTGCTCCTTAGTGTGTTAGTCGACCAGCTGATAGTCCTGGAATCATATGGGGTAGATAATAATCAGTTTAAGCTATAGTATTCTTAATATCTTATCTATGCTCTAAGGACTGCATTTTCTGTTTCTCTTTTTCAGATTCTCGATTTTGTTCCTTTGGTTCAGGGGGAGTTCATTCTGTTTCTTCAAGTTCTTAAATTTGTCATAATTCAACCTGAATTAAAAGATACATCTCATTCTGAAGAGGATCTGGTTTTTCATGCATTTCATCCTGCATTGTAAAATAATCATTTGGAGCCTTGTCTATTATCCCTTATGATCTGTTTTCACTGTTTTACATCTTGCCATGATTTATGCTAAACTGCTAGATTTATCATGACTTTTTATGTGTAGTTTAGTCTTTGCCATGATAAGGTGACTAAATTTGCTCAATTTGAACTAAAATCTTGTCATGATAGCTCTTGAGACTAGTCTGGTTGAAGTTATCCTTTTATGATTCTCGCCATGTCAAGTAGGCTGAGTTGAGTCTTGAACCTTTATTGAGTTTCAGAGTAAGCTATGTCAGTTCATTCAGAAACTTGACTTATCTTTAATCGTTGGTCTAAAAACTTCAAAAGCAAAAATGATCTCTTTTTGTGCGAAAAAACTGATCTCACCAAATCTTTCTCATGAGACTGCTTGCCATTGCACTAGGCATGAACTCAAGGGGAGCCTTGGATGACCTAAGATCACTTCCTTAAGTCTGTTGCTTAGAGTGGTCGCATAAGGCTTGGGATCTAGCACATGGTTAAGATTTGAAAAATTGGTTGAAGCTTAGGAGGCAGTTGTGGATGGCACCTAGTCCAGGACTTGCTTCACTAAGATAAAGCCATAATTATGTTTCCAGAAAAAGAAACTTGTGCTAAAATTGCTTATCATTAAAAAGACCACGTACTGGATAAAATTTGAGTCAATCTTTTGACTGGTAGCACTCTAAACTGATCAATATGAGTCTTCTTGGTTCAACTTAGATTATTTGACATGGCTTGTATTATCCTTGGATACCTTTAGCTAGACTACAATCTTGGTTTATTTGACTTGCTAAAGAATTGGACCATTTCTCATATTATGGATTTTCTGTCTTAGCTATGCTATACATCAATTGTCATGATCTTGATAGCATTCTTATGTGTTATGGCTTGCTGTAATACTCAAATAGTCATTTTGGATAATCTTCATGGCTCCTAATGCTTAAAATGAATATCATATAGTCATTTCCTCTCTTTAAAACTTCTTGATGTGTTTATTGCCAAAAGGGGGAGAAGTTAGTTTGGAGAGAAAAAGTCTTCTGGAGCTTTACAGAACAATTTGCTCTTTCTTTTCAAGCTCCAATTGTTCTTCTTTGACAAACATGGTCTTGAGCATTCTTGATTTCTAGAATAGACAATGTTTGGTCCTTATCACAAACTCTTCTATATGTTTTTTCGTGTTTGTCAATATACTCATCAAGGGGGAGATTAAGAGACCATGTGAGTAGGGTCCCCGTTTGAGTGATAAGTATTTGACGCTGTGGTGAGAAGTTTGTGATTGAAATCATCGCGTTTGCGCTGCTGCTGGTTTGGTTCTGTAAGTGCGGAACTTCCGGTTTTGGAAAACGGAAGGTCCGATAATCGGAACTTCCGCTTTGGTAAAACGGAACTTCCGATTATCCTGACGTTTTGGATTCTGTTACGAGTAATCGGAACTTCCGCACCTGGGATCGCGGAACGTCCGATAAAACTGACGTGAGTCTTCTACTGTGACAAAAATTGGATTTTCGAATTAGGGATTTCGGACGATCTGATAATCGGAACTTCCGCAATGGTAAGTGCGGAACTTCCGATTGTGAACTGAAACTCCGTGTAATCATTCCTCTTTGTTTTGCCTCTGTAATCTTTGATTCGGATCAATGAAGTCTGAAGTTTTGGCTACTTGATTATGCATCTCTTCCTCTCTTTGTTTCTATGTTGAACTTCTAGGGTTTTGGTGAAAATATTCGTTTCTTTTATGAGATTGCATGAAACTTGATATCTAGTCTCTTAGGGATATTGCTAACTTATCTTCAAAGTTTCATAAACCAAGAATCTAAGAATCTTGCGTATTTTGGTTTTTCGTCTTTCTTGCAAAATACTCAAGAAATCCGATTTTGCTTTATTTAATAGATCTTTGTCTGCGATTTCTTCTCATGAGGTCAAGATGTTGTTTAGGATGATGTCCTGTGAGACTTGACCTGAGAAGAGCAGCAAATCAAAAGTATTTCGGATTTTTGAATCGTTTCCAGTACGCTCTGTTCTTCTGTCAGGATAATCGGAACTTCCGCCATCTAAGGTGCGGAACTTCCGCATGTGACTGGGTGGAACTTCCGATTGCTGGCAGAACAGCCTGAAATTTGTGTTCATTCTCTGATTTTGTTTCACTTCTTGTCTAGAGATTTCCAGAGGGCTTTGTAAGCTTGTTTAAATACAGTAAAGGGGAGTTCTTAATTTTAAGGCACCATTCACCCCGCCCCTCTGTTGCCATTTCGGTCCTTCAGTCGTTAACCCCGACGGAGAGTTTCACGTCGTTGACACCGATGAACGACATTCCAACAATTGATTCAATATTAATTGTAATTCACTTTCAGTAGCTGTAATTCAATTTGTAACTCTACCGACAATACTTGATATATTCTTTTGCAATTGATTTTGAGTTAAATGATAACTGTGAGTTGCCAACACTTAATTGATTCATATGTGATGTAGCTGTTTTCTGCTTGTAAGTTTTCATAGAGCATGGTTAGCAATTCCTGAGGCTAGCCGAAAATCCGACAAAAAGTAATTAGACATAAAGAATTATCACAGACGGTTTTTGTAAAGAACCATCTGTGAACCGTACTAGCACAGACGGTTTCAACAAAAAACGTCTGTGATGGTTGACTATCACAGACGGTTCTTGAGTGATACCGTCTGTGATACGGTTATATCATAGACGGTTTGTACACAGAACCGTCTATGATACGCTGCGTATCACGGACGGTTCTTAGTTCAAATCGTCTGTGATAGTGGCCTTGCACAGACGGTTTCTAACTAAAAACCGTCTGTGTTGAACCTTATCACAGACGGCTCAAAACCGTCTGTGATAACGGTCTGTTATCACACACATAAAAATTCAGACGGTTCAAAACCGCCGCGATAACAATTCCAACCGCCTATCACTATCGATTCGGCTCTTTGCGAGTGCCTCGAACCGGGCAAAGGCTCCTTTGCACTCGGCAAAAGCTTTGCCGAGTGCGACACTCGGCAAAAAGCACTCGGAAAAAAATTTATCGGCGAAGCAACCTTTGCCGAGTGCCTTTGTCCGCACTCGGTAAAGGCTTTGCCGAGTGCCGAGTCAAGACACTCGGCAAAGAAAAGGCACATCCACGGCGCCGCCCGTTGATTTATCCGCTTTGCCGAGTGCCAACCCGCCGACTTTCGGCAAAGATTTTTGATTTTTTGAAAATTTCTTTGCCGAGAGTCGGATGGTCGCACTCGCAAAGTTGGAAAACTGGGTTTCAGCGCCAGATTCCAGCTTTCTTTGAGTGCCATGACCATGGCACTTCGGCAAAGGTCCTTGCCGAGTGTTGCACTCGGCAAAGTGACCCAAAACTGCGTTTTTATTTATTTTTTACATTCCATCACGACAAACAAATCCATCCAAACATATATCACATCCATCACATATATATCTCATCCATCACATATTTATCACATCCATCACATATATCACATATATAACAATAAGTGCTCAAGTCCATCCAAACAAATCCACAAGTTCATCACAGTCGACAAGTGCATCACAAGTATATCACAAGTCCATCACCAAGTGAACAACAAATGAAAATACAACTACCATTCATCTCAAGGTGGCCACTGCGACTGTGGTGAAGGAAAAGCTCCATCATTCGGAGGCGCATGAGGTGGATTATTCGAACCCGCCGATTGAGGCTGCACAAAGGAGAAGAGATTGCATGTGAGACAAGATTACATTAGATACCTAATCTAGGAAGGTAGAGGTCATACAAGCAAAGCACAAGCGAAAGCAAAAAACTTTCATACTCACAGGAGTAGCTGCAGCTGCAGGACGCGGAGGCGGAGGTGGAGCCAACAGCCCAGCTGGTACAGCAAAGCCCGTATGTTGCCCAAGACCTTGTAGGAACTCCGTAATGTCCGCCAGCCTCTGCGTCTGGGCCTGCCGCTCGGCCTGCTCGGCCTCCAGCTGGGCCGACATCCTCTCGCTTTCGACCTCTGACCCCGACGTTGCCTCATTTCTTTTTCCAGCCGGGCCTGCAATATTTCACTCCAATGTTTCAGTAATGCAAAGCTAATAAAGGTGTGTAAAGATCAATATACGACGAGTAAAACAGAATAACTCGAAAGGCCGACCGGTCTTTGTCGCAATGGTCCATTGTGGGCGTATGGTCGGGCTCGCTAGTGCTCCGTGCTCGGATCTGGGAGAGAGATGGAGTAGAGGCCGTGTCGATGAGGCCGTCGCCAAGCCAGAACCGCCCATGCTTCTTGCCTTGTCCCACCCTCATGACGATCTCTCCATCAAAGTCCTGGGTGCTCGTATCATGGTCTGGCCCATGGACCGACCTTGTCGCCGACGTGTACTCACTGATGCGGGTGTGGACGCTCGGGTTCGTGTACGCTTGGGGCGGGTCCTCCAGTTGAAGGAGACGTCGGACATCGCTTTGCCCTTGTGGGCCATACACCATGCCCGGAAGTCCGAGCAAGGTCGCCACTATGTGATGCCGATCGCGAAAGACAAAGCAAGATAATTAGAAATCGTGCGAATTGAGCGTCACAATAGATAAATGAATTCGTGTACCCATGCTTGTTTGTATGCGGAGAGGTCATGCGGTGCCTTTGATGGTGTCTTTGGACCTTGCATCATCCAACGACGGGCCCGCATCACTGCATCCGAGATACTCCTCAGTGAACCACTTGTCCACGATCATCGCCAAAGACTCGGGATACGATTGGCACCACCAGGGAATCATCTACACGTCATCAAGTATTTGACATATAAGAAGATCAAATTAAACGTATTTAATCTCAAAACGAATCAATATTAATGTTCTTCATCTACCTCAAGGTACTGGTCCCGGGTCAGCGTCATGTTTCTTGCGTCTTTCTTGGTGACCTTCTCTCCAAGCTTCGACCCGTGGTAGGTTACGATGGCTCGGATCGCACCTCGTGATGCATGTCGGTGATGAGTTTTTACGTGCTTTGAAGCCACCGTCCGCCTCGCCTCAAATCCTCATCGCATCTCGAAATAAGTCTGCATACAAACGCGATGTATCCATTCATTATTTCAAGAAAAGTCCAATGAATGCGATGTATTGAGCAATGTTGTGCGAGGGAGACTTACCCAAAACTCCGCCTTCACCCGCGCCGCCTTGTTGGGGTACTCCGCATCGGGGCCGACGGTGTAGTGGTCAAACGAGTAGGCCGGCTCCGTCTTCCCTACAGACGTGACAATGCCGGGTAGTGTTGCTCGCATGAAGACCCAGATGCCATTGGTGAGCGTGCGCTACCACCTCACACAACCACCCGGTTCCTGCACAAGTGATTAAGAAAAATTATTAGTTTCTCTTTTTTTTCAATATATCATATGAAGTAGTGGTGACAACATCTAAAGTTACTTACTTTTGCCCTTCGGGGTGAATCACTGGGCGTCGGTGAGGATGCAGAACCTGAGGGAGGCTCGCGGGACCTCGCAAGTAGACACTCGAAGAGGAAGAGGAGGAAGCGGAACCCGTGCCTACCGCCTCGTCGTCGTCCTCGTGCGCCCCCTCCTCCTCGCCTGTCACAACCAGCTCCTCGTCCAACTCGTCCCACGGGCGCCACCTCCTCCTCCAAAGACTCCTCACGCGGCGTGGGAGGAGACGCCCCTCTCCGCGGCGGGCGGTCCTCTTCCTCCTCCTCCCGTCCGACCCTCCGCCTCCTCCTCCATGATGCGTGGTCGCTGTAAAGCGAGGACACGCCCCTCGATGGTCGCCGCCATCTTTGTTCACTCACCGCAATTAAAAAGAATAAGCAAGACGTAATTAGAAATAGATGCAAAATGAACAAAACATAATTACAAAAACATAGTAATACATGTATTAGAAATAGATGCAAAATGAACAAAACATAATTACAAAAACATAGTATTACATGTATTAGAAATAATCTTCATGATTGGGATTAGGTCGGATCATAGGTCTCGCCATCACTATCAACATTGTCCAAATCATCAACACTATCCAAGGAGGAATGTTGTCTTCATTGTCATTGCCTAAACGTAATCGCCAAGCATTTGTAAGTCCTTCACATTTCGCACCTCGCCTCCAGCGTCCTCGCCATCAACCCTTTCATTGTCTACTTCCATTCCTATCGCTTTGGTAAGTCTTTCTCAAACCTCCCTTGTAGCCCCTCTTCTTGAAAGAACTCTCCATCATATGTGTTTGGGTTGAAGTTGTAATCTTTATCGTTTGGGACGATGTAGTTTACCGTGTGGCGATACCTTGTGCACAATAGCCCAACCCTTAAGATGCTCTTTGTCTTGGCACGCGTATGGCGATAATAAACCCGACGGCTGTTGAGCCACAATGTAGACATCTTTTCTCGATAGACGGAATCTGTCGAATCTCGACTAGCCCAAGCTTAGGGTTCGCCTCGTTACTCGAGTGATGAAACCAAAGGCATTTGAATATGACAGATTAAGAGGTTTGGAACCATAAAATGGAAGTTCGTAGATTTCTTCAATTCTTCCATAATAGTCGAGGCCATCGGTCGGGCGAAAAACTCCGCCGCTTGTGGTTTTTCGATTGGGCGACTCGCTCAGTAGCTTGTCGTGGTGAAAACGATATCCATTCACGCCATAACCGTAAATGACTTGACCCTAACGACACGTACCGCTTGCAACTGTCTCAACTCGTCACTTATAGACGATCGGTTTGGGCCTCGCAAGCTCAAGTAGGATAGATCGTTATATTATTCGAACGTCACGATCAACTTGGAATGTCGAACTAAGTACGAGCTAAATTGGACAAGACCTTCTGCTTGAACCAAGAAATGAAATCGGGCTCCCGGTCCCGCACTCGTGAAAGAAGGGTATAAGTTTCTGCGGGTAGGATCCCTTGATTCATGCCAGATTGACGAAGAAATTCTGCACTAACGAGAAACAAGGGGTTGGACGAAGAAACAAGGAGTGACGGCGTATTGAAACAAGTTCGTTGAAAACTTACCCAATGAACTACCGCACCTCGACAAGGTTGGTCAACACATATAGCATGATATCGCGCCACTCTTCATTTTTCAATTGCTTAGTGGTCGATGCACTTGCGCCCGAGTTGCCCTTGGAAAAGGCCGATGTTCGATTCATTTTCGCCAAGATTGTAACGAGGGGTGGATTATAAACGCTAGGAAGGTTCTCGGTGTAGTATTTCTCTGTGAAGTTTGACACCTCTTCCGTAATTTATGCCTCGCAATGGAAGCCTCAATTTTGGCTTTATTTCTACATTTTTGCGAAGAGTCTTCGACATCTCTCGATTGATAGCACCAACTAAGATCGCACGGCCCCCATACGTGCCTCATACGGAGGTGCACAATCAAATGTTTGATCGCCAAGAAAAAGCCGGTGGAAAGATCTTCTCCAACTTACGAGCAACACGGGTGCCACTTTTTCCAAGTCATCAATGACGGTCCGAGATAGCTCCTTGGCACAAAGTCAAGGAAGAAATAGCTCAACTCGCCAAAGACTTGCCGACATGCTCGAGGACATAGCCTCGAACCATCGCCTAAGAAGCCGCTAAATCCATATGTGGTAGTCATGACTCTTCATCCGTTGATTCGCAGAGTGCCTAAGTTCACTCCCCTCTTGATTCACTTGCATACCCATCGAGGAACATTAGCGCTGGATCCATTCAAGTACTTCCCTCCTTTGGTCCTTTTCAAGACGAAATCGGCCTTAGGCCTTCTCCATATCTTGCCGCGACTAGGAGGTCGATCTCTTGATTTGGTCTATCGCATAACGCTGCTGTGTCCACTCTAGCCTTAGGGTTGTCCTTAGACTTTTCAAAGTCCATGAGTGTTGCCCAAAGTGCCTCGGCGACATTCTTTTCAAAGGTGTGCATTACATCAATGTTATGTGGCGTAAGAAGGTCATCGAAATAGGGAGCCTCGTCAAGCCCGACTTATGAGTCCACATATGTTGCTCACCATATCCCACAAAACCACCTTCTTGATTGGGCACGAGAGCATCTATGTGAGCATGAACCTCGGCACTATCATCATCCGCGGTGCGTGGTCCATCACTCGACACCTTTCGTAAAGTTCTTGATGTCTTGTCTGAATGGATGGTCAAGAGGGAGGAATTGACGATGTCTGTCGAACGACGAGTACTTGCCACCCTTGTGCAACCAAATGAACCTCACACCTTCCTTGCATATTGGGCATGGGAACTTCCCAGTGAACACACCAGCAGAATAACCCATACGCCAGAAGTCATGCGAGGATTAGTGGTACCAAACGTGCATTTTGAAGCTTGTCTTTGTAGCTCGGTCGTATGTCCATACCCCTTCGTCCCAAGCACGGACCAATTCATCAAACACGGGCTCCATGAACACACCCATATTACTCCCGGGTGTCGGGAATTATCAACGACAAGAATACGTTATGTCGCTGAAAGGAGACGCCGGGGAGATTGAGGGAATAACGAACACGGGCCAACATGTGTATGGGGCAGCCATCATCCATAAGGATTGAACCCATCCGCTGCCGGTAGCGACACGTACATTGCGAGCCTCATCCGCTTTCTCGATGTTTGTCATCAAAGCGGGTCCATGCTTCACCATCGGATGGATGTACCATCTTGTCGATTGTACCGCTTGCCATTTTGTGCCATGTCATCTGCTTCGCGAATTCCTCGGTCATGTATAGCCGTTGGATCCTCGGTAGAGAACGGAAGGTACCGTGAGGATTTTCACGGGATCGTAGTCGCCTCTTCGCCATCACGGTGTCTACCTCCGGTACCGGAGGATTTACACTTTGGACAAGACTTTGCATCCTTGTGTTCTTTCCTAAATAGGACGCACCCCTTCGAACAAGCATGTATCCGCCATACGGCATCTTAAGTGCACGAAGGAGTTTCGTGACTCGTACATGCTCTTTGGCGTAATGTGGCCCTCCTAAGCGGTGCCAATCACGGCCAACATCTTATCGAAGCCTTCTCGACTCAGTTTAACTCGGACTTCAACCCCATTAAGCGTCCAATGGCATCCGGTTGAGACACCGTTGACCGATCGTGAAGGGGTTTCGTGTCGAGTCCATCATGTCGTAGAACGCTTTGTGTATGCCGCCTCCATCTCCTCCTTCTCACGTCCCTCATCGAATCGTCCTTGGTGAAAATCATCTAGCATGTCTCGCTACCCGCATCGAGATCATAAGCCTCGACGCGTGGTCTCACCACCTCCTCTCTCATACGATGGGCTTCACCATGGTGGACCCACGGGTGTAGTCCGGCGAATCCATTCTTCAAAAGATGTTTACCCATGTCCACCTTATTTACCCTTCTCCTGTTTCCACATTTGCTGCAGGGGACACAAAACTAGACAATGTCCTTTAGCACTTTGCCAAATGCACGGTTCAAGAAAGCATCGGTCTTGTTCATCCATTCCGTGGTGTAATCACTCGACTTCTCCGCCCGTACATCCAATGACGGTCATCCATCCTCTAACATATGTATCGTGAGTAATGTAACCATCAATTGCATCTACGGAGACGCCTAAGCAAGTTACGTGATCTACGACCGACGTCTAAAAGAGGGGTTATACCTAGGGTGGCGGTGGAGTCGTGCTAAGCGAGCCGCATGGTCGGTGCAAGCTGATGAGGCGGACGCTATGCAGGCAGACCGGCACGGCGTCGGGAACTCCGACTCGGCTCTGACAGGCTCTTCTCTGCAAAAATGGAACAAAATACTTTCATTTTAAAAAAATTCGGCAGAACCTCCCCTGCACGGTGAGGTTTCCAAAACCTGCAAAAAACAACGGCACGATGGCCGACAACCACATATACAACCACAACCACAACTACACCGCCACAACCACCACGCCACCTCCACCACCACCACTCCACCACCGTCAACCGCCACGACCACCACCACCGCCACGACCACCACCACCTCCACCACCACCACCACTCCACCACCGTCAACCACCACCACCACTGCACAGCAAGAACCTAGGGAGGGGAAGGGAAGGCCATACCTACGTCGCCGGTGCTAGGCGGGACGGTCGCGGTCTGAGCCGCCCGGGCGAGCAGAGGGCGCCGGCCGGGGCGGGAGGCGACAGCGGCGTCCGGCAACCTCCTCCTCCTCCGGCCAGGTGGACGACGGGCCTCCTCCTCCTCCTCCTCCTCCTCCGCGCGGCCATGGGGCTTGGGCGGGCTGGCCTCCTCCTCCTCCTCCTCTGCGCGGCGTGGCGAGGTGGGTCGGGTCGGGGCCGCAGCGGCGGTGTGGGCAGGCAAAGCGCGTGGGGCGAGGGTGGCGCGGCGGCGCGGGTGGCCAGCGGCGCATGCTGGCGGGCGAGGATGCGAGCGCGGCGGCGACGCGGTGGGTGTGTGCGTGTGTGTGCGTGTGTGCGTGTGCACTATAGGTCATAATGAGAAAGTTTCTCGAGTGCGAGATCCCACTCGGCAAACAATTTTAATTTTTTAATTTTTAATTTCTTTGCCGAGTGTCGGATCGGAGGGCACTCGGCAAAGAGCCAAGTTCGTGATATGATGGAGAGTTCTTTTTAAAAAATAACAAAACCCCTTTGGCGAGTGCCACCGTGTGGCACTCGCCAAAGACACCTTTGCCGAAAGTCTGTGCCTCGCACTCTAAGAACGTTCTTTATTTTTATTTTAGCCTCCAAATTTTTGTGCAACCCTCCTCTGATGCAGTACTCTATGTTAGGATTTGGTATATTTTGTGGCTTTTGTTATATTTAGTTAATTTATTTCATTTACTATAATTATTTGGAAAATGCAAATTTGAGCGCGCGTGCATCGAATAATGGAATTTAATGATTCAAAAATGATAGTCATGTTATTGAGTGTAGTGTGAGGCCGTATCGAGAGCGGACCGAAATTTCGAACATCTTGTTGTGAAACATGGCCGTGAACTTCGGCGTGTTTTAAATTCTATAAAAAGCAAACAAAGTCGAAAATTATGAAACTTGTGGAGATGTCATGATATCATATGTGGAGCTGTGATAAAAATTTGAGAAGATTTCGTGCAAGTTGTCAAATCGATGCTTTCAACCGTGACATCTCCATCCGGGATATAAGTATCACATGTGGAGATGTCCCGTTTATAAGCATCGTGCGTGACAACGCACGAAACCTTCTCAAATTTTTTTCACAGCCTCCACATATGATATCATGACATCTCCACAAGTTTCATAAGTTTCGACTTTGTTTGCTTTTTATAGAATTTAAAACACTTCACCACGGTTCACGGTCATGTTTCACAACAAGATGTTCAAATTTCGGTCCGCTCTCGATACGCCTCACACTACACTCAATAACATGACTATCATTTTTGAATCATTAAATTCCATTATTCGATGCACGTGCGCTTCAAATTTGCATTTTCCAAATAATTATAGTAAATGAAATAAATTAACTAAATATAACAAAAAGCCACAAAATGTATCAAATTCTAACATAGAGTACCTCGTGATCGTAGGAGGGTCTACAAAAATTTGAGGCCAAAAATAAAATAAAAAGAAGCAAGTAGTGTGTCTTTGCGAAGGCCGGCGCTCGCACTTTCGGCAAAGATTTATTTTGCCGAGTGCCAAACGGCGGCGCGGCAAAACTTGACGTCGGCGGAGCTGTTACCTCAGCCGCTTTTGCCGAAAGTGCCCTCCTTTGCCGAGTGCACTGGCACTCGGCAAAGCGTGCGTTTACCGAGTGTTATCCTTTGCCGAGTACATGGCACTCGAATTTGCCGAGTGCAGTTCTTTGCCGAGTGCGGTACTTGGCAAAATAGCTATTTGCCGAGTACCCGATATTTGGCACTCGGCAAAGAGTTTTGCACTCGGCAAAAAAGCTGAGTCCGGTAGTGTATGATGAGATTTTATGTAGTAGTGGTACTCGTGTAATTTCCGGGAAAGATACCCAACACGCCTGGGCGTACACAAGAATAAGTGCCCTCAGACTTAACGAAGAGACATTTCTTGATGGCAGGTGACGCATTTTGTGATGCATGCCATACGTGAAGAAGACCTAGAAGGAGTCCAAGTCAAGTAATCCACTAGTCAAGGTACGATTTGTAAACTAAAATCACTGGCTGGACCGTATCGTCTTCGCCTCATACGTTTCTCTAAGCATTGACACCAGTATATACGTCTCTTACGCTGTGATTCCTTGGACGCAGATTAAGGTACGAGCAGCAA